>JAAGKR010008227.1:0-14985 GCA_011419295.1 Clarias macrocephalus
TCATGTCTTCATATGAGGATATTTGGGTCTCAAGAGGATAAAATGCAGACAAATCCTTATGTTCATGTTATGTATACCTAACTTTTACCTTTTTAAACATTTCGCTGGTGATAAACATAATTGATGAATGCTTCTGTTCCTCAGCTTTGGAGTTAATATTAAACATAAAGAATCTCTGTAATGTAATGTTGAAAATATAGGAAAATTATGGACCAATATGTATAAATGACATTTAAAAAAATGTGTTACAAAACAAACTTAGACTTGCTTTGTGGTTGAAGGAGCTATTAGGCAAAAACAGTACTTTCATATTAACAGTTTTTTTTATTTTTTTTTTTTATACAGAATTTGGTCTATAGTGGATTAATTTAATAGTTATTTATTTTTTTATATTGCTTGGGTATTATTTTTGATGGAAATGTGTGTATTTGCCTTAAAGAATTTAAGTGTCTTAGGCAGTGATTAATATTTACTAGTTTGTTCTTTTACTCAGCAATGTTTCATGCTAAACAACTTGATTGGTATGTTACTTGTAACTAATCAATATACAAACTGTGTTATTACCATGAGTGTCATATTCCTTATATTCTTGCTTGATTTTTTACATTTTTATTTTGAGTCTGTCATAGCTGAGTAGTTATGTAAAAATTGCTTTTCACGGTTTTCTTTTATTTATTTATTGTATTTTCTTTTATGCATCGTGTGATCCTATGTATAATTTTATAATATATTGAATTATTTTAGAGTATGTATGCATTTTAGTAGTGCACTGCAAGCCTGCAAATGCTTTACTCCGTTTGCATTTCTTGCAGTGATGTGATTGTTTGTCTCCTCCCAGCATGCAGATGGCATCAGCCCCCGACTCTGCTCCACAGGAGAAGGAGAAGGTGGCGCCACAAGGAGAAGTGGGCCCTGGAGAAGAGACGGGCTCTGAAGAGCCTGATCAGTCGACGTTGAGCCTGGCAGAGAAAATGGCTCTGTTTAACCGCCTGTCCCATCCTTCTGCCCAAAAAGCAGAGGGCGGATGTGCAGAGTCGCGTCAACGCCGACAAAATGCACGGTTCCAAACACAGCCCATCACCCAAGAGGAAGTAAATCAGGTAGATTTAGCTTTTTTTTGTTTTTTTTGTTTCTGTTCATCAGAATTTCTAGCAATTACTTTTTATATTTCATTTGAGCAACAATATATTTTAATACATACTCTTAAATACATTTTTGGTGTCAAATGAACAAATGATTGAGCAGCATTCAAATAATTTCATTGTGAGATAAATTATCCTATATCAGTAAATCGATGTGGGATGTTTCTCTCGAAATGAATGAGCCCTTTGAAAATTCTGAAAATTAGATCTTATTTTATACATTAATGTATAACAGCTGGTCCATGTTTTGTTGTGAAATAACATAATAAAATCATCTGATCTATAGTGTTTCTTTGTAGCAAATATAACTTTAGACGAAACAAACAAACATGCCATAATTTACTTAATGAAAGATTAAGCCAAAAAAAAAAAAAAGCAATGCTAAGTACAGTAAGTAACACAGCATCAGCATTTGGACTAGGTCATTCCAAAACCTTGATTCTTTTCTTTTTCAGTTATTCTGCTGTAACTTGTGTGTTTTGGATTCTTTGTCCTGTTTCATGACCCCATTTTGACAAAGCTTCTGCTGTCTGACAGATGGCCTCACATTTGCCTCTAGAATTCTCTGGTACACAGTGGAGTTCATGGTCACCTTAATGATTGCAAGGTGCCCAGGTCCTGTGGCTGCAAAAACAAGTCTAAATCATCACCTCTCCACTGCTGTGCTTCATACCCACACACTGCACTGTGTGGGTATGAAGTGTTTCTGCTGAAATGCTGTTTGGCTTGTGCCATTAAGGCCAAACCACCCCTCTTTATTCTCATCTGTCCATAGGACATTGTTCCAAAAGCCTTGTTTGTTCAGATGCAGTTTTTGTGAACTTTAGTTATGCTTCCATTTTCCTTTTAGACAGAAGAGGCTTTCTCCTGGCAACCCTTCAAAGTAAACTGTACTTGTTCAGTCTTCTTCTAATTGTGCTGTCATGGATTTTAACGTTTAACATGCTCAGCGATTGTCTAGAATGTTGAACCCCAATTTGTTTGGAAATAATTTTATAACCCTTTCCAGATTCTGCTTCTACAGAGGTTTAGTTGATGACCTGCTGATGATTAGTTAATCAAGGGCTGATGATGAGCAACACCTGGCTGCAACTTGCCCTCTGTAATCCTTTGGATGCAGTAAAGAGGAACTTGGTTTTGCCCATATTTAATTTTTTCCCCTTTCTTGGCTTTATTTTTGTTAAATAAATAATGGCATGGTGAAAAACATTTTATGTTGTTCATCTAAGTTTGTATTTGCATAATACTAAGACCCGTTACGTACAGCTGATTTTTATGTTTTTACCAAAAAAACAAACAAACATAGAATTAACCTTTACACCTGACTGTAAGTCGCAATTTGTAGCAACAGATCATGTCCTTTTCACAGGATCTAATGCAGGCTGTAGATACATCAGATCACACAGATCCTATTTCCATGGCTGATGGGTTTGTAGTACCCCCCCATGGCTATCAAGTAAGACAATGTGAACCATGTTTGGTGAATTTGTCAAACAGCTTTAGATTGGCTGTGTTGCATCCCCATGTTGGATACCTGCTTCCTATCAGTTGCCCAGTGATTGCTTGAACACCTTTTGTTGGCTTGATTAGGATGTTTTCGATATTGTGGCTGTATGAAATTCTGTTAAAGATCAGATACGAACAAAGTGTGTATGATGCATCAAGGATCTTTCTTATCCCCTTCATTTAGTTGTGATTTAAATGACGGTACTTCTGCAGTTTCTACTATTACTTTTACTCCTACTAATGGTTCTGCAACCACTGTCTTTACTACTACTACTACTACCACCACTTCTACTGATGCTACTAATACTGCTACTACAACTACTACTGTACTTCTGTTGCTGTTGCCAATGCAACCACCACTCATACGATGACTCTATACTATGACTACTATTACTATATTTTCATTGCTCTAAACTAATAATGCCACTATTACCGGTTCCAGAACAACTACTACTGCTACTATTACTGCTTCTTCTACTGTTAATACATTGCTGCTGCTAGTACCACAAATTTTGCTGCTCATATTAGTATTGCTGCAATTATTATTATTATTATTATTATTATTACATATTTGTCTTTATATTACGCATACATTCCTTAGCCACTGCTGTTGAACATTTTCTATCATTAATACCTATATATGTGTACATTAACTAGCTGACTACTTATTTTTTAGCATAAATGTGGCAGTTTGCTATGGAGACTGTTTTGTATGCCACGCCTGAATATTCTGTGCATCTCACATGTTAGATAGACCCTCTCGGCTGTGTATGTTTATAATAATGTGCGATAAATTATTCATATAAATGTCAAATGTATAATGCATTCTTGGCTAAACTGTGTGTGTATGTGCTTGTGCTGAGTGCAAATCTTAAGGAACATTTTATAGGACAGCTACAGGCAATAAGCCTGCATTCATCTTGCTTTTTTTTTTTGTATAACTTTTGTGCTTTTTTTCTTTTTTTTTTTTTTTTTCTTCCCTATTTTCCCTGTCAATTTGTAGCTGCAAAAGGGAGGTCTGAAGTTGGAGCCTCTCTCTGCATCGTTGGTTCGTTCTGTTGCTGCGGTCACTGCCCAGGCTTCTGTTGCCATGGTGACAAGCCTATCCATGGCAATCTCTGCAGATGTTCACACAGAGACATGCCCAGCCCTCTCTCGCACTCCCACTCCTGCAGCACCGCCCAATCTTCTTTTGCCCAATCAGTCGCCACCCGATAAGCTTCCAGCTTATGAGAGAGGTGTTCGATATTTCAGCCTGACGGAAAGTGGAGAAACATGCCCCCCCGAGACATGCTCGCCGCCCCCTTCAGACGGGACGTTCCAACCAGCACAAGGCAAAGGCTCGGCTGCTAGAATATTAGCCAGTGAGAAGAAACAGGAGGAGGACCATGGGCGTGGATTTGGTTTGGCAGAAAGCGTAGAGCCCAAGCCCCCTCATGTGTTTAATCAGCGCACACATACACACACTGTTACACACACACACTCGCAGACTCATGGAGAAAGGGAGGCAGGGCTGACCAACCAGAAGGAGAAAGAGCAAGAGAGGGAGCATGACAGAGTGAGGCAGCAAGATTGGGAAAGAGGGAGAGACAAGATCCTCTTGTCACAAGATTACCTCCTGCCAGATGCTGTTCAGACAGAGCACAACGGAGTTGTTGCTGCAGGTAAGAGACAAGAGAACGGAAAGAGAAAGGGTGTGTGAATAAATAAATAAAGCTACAGGGGACTGTAACTTAGCTGTTTCTTTATTATATCTGATGCACAGACTGCACTATATGTCACACTCAGTAGTCTGTCCATGTGCTCATCCTGTTTCTGATTGGGTTAAGTGGGCTGTGCCATGCCGGGCTGAATGTGATTAGCATAATTTCACATCCATGCAGCCCACACGGCTTTCTTTGTCTGCCCAAGAATAAAAAAATTAATAATGCTGTTGTGAGCGAGGTGGGAGGCTTTTAACTGAAGTGGTGCTATCTTCAGAAGACAGAGTGCTCTTGGCACTGTGTGTGTAAAAATACTGTACAGGAACAAAATGCTGGTTTGTTTTAAGGAAAACAATGAATGAAAGAAAAAAAAAATGAAGTAACCTACATTAAAAGGTACAATGTAGGCCTCATTTGATTACTCTTCGCATCCAAATTTGGAGTTAAAAATACCATGGCATTGTGGTTTGCACAATGCATGTGTTGGATATCTGCTCAGGAGGCAGTCCATCGGATTATCCTTCGCCTAGTGTGCTTGTGCAGTTGCAATCAGTTGCAGTGTGTGGATGTTGTGTAGTTCATTTGCTTTGTCTTGAAGGCCAATTCTTTTTCATTCAGCCAAAGGAGTGAATCATTTTAGGGGCAGCAGTGTCTGAAAGCTACGTTCAAATGCACTGAAGGTGATATTACGGAGCAGAAATGATCAAAATGTTTCACAATTAAAACATTCTACACTTAATCTCAGGGCTGAAAGTGGCAAGTAAATGAAAGATTCAATGAAAATTCAGCGCTGCCTACATAGTAAAGAAACCAGGGGTGAGCTGGCCCAGAGTATTTGCTTCTCTGAGGATATAATTACATGCTGTCATTGTCACGGTTTCCCTAGTGAAATGCAAGTGTTAAAAGGCTAATAAAATGCGTTGTGACTGTCACATTTACTGAATATTAGGTAGATGTGCTAAACCCTTACTTTTAACAAGAGCTCATCTTTTAGCTGACTTGCTCTCATTGATTTAATGCTGTAATGGACAATAATCATGTACTTATTCTGTAGAATGATAAACAGCATATGGCCTGTAAAATGCATTAGTGGCTAGACATTAGCTATCAAGTTCTGGTTATAGGGGGGGAAAATCCCTGCGAAATTGCACCGATCGATGTTGAATCATATGGCAAATACAGACATGAGCAATCCGGTACGTCAACTCACTTGAAGAGAAGAGAAAAGAAATACCATGTTTGGTCACTAAATGACAGATCATTTACGTAAGTACAAAGTCGGTATTATAACAGAGTTTAAGGTACAATAGCGCACCAACCACTTTGCACTTGCCAGCTATTATCACAAAGGCAGAATGATATAAATACCAGAGGAAATTAAAAAATAAATACATTTGTAAAGCCTGGGAAAATGAGGCAAGCCAGGGTACTCAAGGTTAACTAAGGCTTGAATGAACTAAACAGTGACATTCACAGTATACAGTAGTAAAGCTGCAGTAAAACATTAGAATTTTGCAAACATTTTTTAAGAAGGCCTTAAATCTGTGAAACTGCAGTGAAGCCTGCTTCAGTTTTTCCCCCCCACAAAGATTCACCGAGTGGATCGTTGAAAATCGGAAGATAACTTGTCATCAACCTGTGAAAGGGATGAATATATCTGAGGGAACTGTACATGCAATCATTCACCAACACCATTTGCCACATCAGACGTACAGTCTACCTCCAAGGCTCCAAGCCATCTCCACATGTTTGGGTAACAAAGTTTCTAGTCGGATCATGGCTACGGTGTACTGAGAGAACTTTCTACCCTGGTGGTATCCAAGCACTAGTGAAACACTCAGATGAGTGCAGGAGTGTATTCGGGAATTGTATAGAGAAATAAAGGTAGTTTTAACTCTCGTAACTGTGTTCTGTTATTGTGCAAAGTCCGGTTTGACTTGAGCACTCCTCCTATATTTGGTCAAATATGTTCTTGAAATCTAGGCAGGCTTAGTGGTTAGCACTGTCGTCCTGCACCCCCAGGTTTCGGGGTTTGATTCCTTCTTTGGATCTGTGTGCATGAAGTTTGCATGTAGGGCTGTAGCTATCGATTATTTTATTAATCGAGTAATCGGATAAAATGCACTTTTGCTTAATTAAACAGCAATGTAAAATATATAAGAGAAACAAAGATTAATTGGTGGTGCATACAGCATTTTATCAAAAATGAACATTGTCATTATTCACAATACAAGGAATAGCTTATACGCCTATCCCCCTTATGCGGTTTGACTCACAGTGAGATGCGGTGTTGGGCACCGTGAGCCGCCGCGACGCAAAATTCTGGAAAAAAATTTAACATGTTTAAACATGTTTGTAAGGTGGCTTTGACATATTAAATTTTTCGCGCAGAAAGATGAAAACGTAATCGAAGCGGCAAAACTTGCGGTGAATCATGAACTGTACTTCCGGCCACCGCGCGAAACCGCATAGGTGAGACAGGGGTATTAAAGTTGACTGAGATTAATTAAGTACATTACAGCACCATACATTCTTATTTTAAAGCCTTTTCTCGGATGCAAAAAAAAAAGTTTTTCAAATGACTTTAAGGATAATAAAAAAAACTAAGGCACACATTAAAATAAATAATTACACAAAAACACTAAGTTGTGCAACTAAAAATTTCAAAATCTACATCTCAGGCATAACATAAGCCTTTACTGACAGTTTCTGTCGTTTTTCCCTTGCTGCTTTCTTCTTCTCTTGGCTTCGCTGATAATTTTATCGCTCCCTTCCATTTTGCAGCCCGCAGCAGAACGCGCCATCAAATCAATACACAGCTAACTGTTTGCGTCTCCTTCCGCTTTGTGGGTGACGTAAGCGCTTCTTCTTCGTTGGTGTTTACTGGCGGCTTGCACCCGGAAGCGCGCTGCGTCAGAAGCGTGCTGTCAACAAATAATTGTGCAAAAATATAACGCAAGCTTTTAAGATTAATTAAACGATGCTTTGAGGCAGAAGATTTTGCCTCAATCATTTTTTGTAATCGAATCATTTGATTTACTCGAGGAATCGTTTCAGCCCTATTTGCATGTTCTTCCTCCGGGTACTCCGGTTTCCTTTCACAGGCCAAAGACATGGCTAAGTGGCGTACCCAAATTACCCATAGTGTGTGAATGAGCATGTGAGTGTATGTGTGTTGCACACCAGAGTGTACCCCATCTTTTGGGATCGGCTTCAGGGCCTCCACGACCCTGTATACAGAATAAAACTATTTACAGGTATGAAAGATGAGTCAGCGAGATCAGGTTATAAACAACAGGATAAAATATATATTTACTTTAAAATTATACTTTAAAAAATATATATACTAATAGACTAATTTACTTAGTAGTACTGTATATATTTTTATGTACACTGCCTGGCAAAAAAAAAAAAAAAAGATTTAGGACGCATAGTGTGGTGGGGAATTCTTGTGTAAAAATGATTCCTCGTGCTCCTAGAACCTTAGAACCCCCCCCATTAGTCCTACTAACAAGTGTTTTTCTTAATGCTGATCCTTTGAGTTCTTATCACATTGTGCATGTGTAAATGTTCAAGCTTTCACTATTAAACACAGCTGTGATGTTCTTGCACAAGGTTTTCAGCACGGTCCTTAAAGGTTTCAATAATGTGTTGGACAGTTCCTCAATTCTTAACCCAATTCCCATCATTTCAAATCTTGTAGATTGTTCTTGTTACTTAATAATAATACTTAATATACTTAATACTTAATAATTTGACATTTCTGAAGTGGTAACTTTGAAGTAATCTTTTTTTTAATGTGTGTATACTTCTTTTAGAGTTTAACTAGGATTGATTATTTTCAAGTCTGTCTTAAATCAAAAGTAAGATGAATAGAAGTGCATTATAGTAGGACTAGATTATACATTTTTGTGCTTTGTAAAGTCAGTGTGGAAACATGTAATCAGAGCCAAGTTCCACAACACTTGTTAAGTGCAAAAATTAATTATAAATTTTAGCTGAGACTCGTATGAAGTTTTTGCAGTCCAACTGAGCTAAATCAAGTTATCTTTTAATTTAACTAAATTTTTTATAAGCTTTTTTGAGCCATTGTCGGGGGAGTCACAAACATTTCAGTTAGAATGTTACAGCGTATGTTGTGTATGTGCACATTAAACATTACTTCTCCTTGTACTTCTCCACTTTGTGTGTAACTTAGATGCTCCTGGGACTGGTCCCTCAGTGTGTACGTTGAGCCCTGCAGTTACCACCTTCGAAAGCCCTTCACACACTTCACCCGCTGCTTCTCACTCCTTCTCATACCTACAGCACAGTCCTCCTTGCACTCTGCCTAAACCCCAGCCGAAGACAATTCAGCCGCACTTCCAAATCTCATCTCACAGTTCTCCTCAAACCTCACCTCAGACACACCCCAAACCCCAGCCATTCCTACAGTCTCCTCCACCACCAGAAGCACAGATCTACCCAGAATCTCCTGGACCGATACAAACCAAAGCATCACCTCAGACAATCAACCCCACTCAGTCTTATTCCTACACCCCTCCACAGACCAAGGTCCCACCTCAGACGCACCCCAAGCCTCAATACATCATACCAAATCAATCCCTGCCTTCTCCTGTGGCCCCGGAAGAACCAGAGACAATGACATCAATGTCCATTAAGGAGAGGTGAGTGTGTGGTTAGTCGTTTTATGTAGACTATTTGTATTAAAATAAAATGTTTTCATTTGTAAATGAGATTTTGTTTAGTATGGTTAAAATTTTTGTTTGCAACGTTTTGCAAAGCTTTAGTTGGTTCTAGTTCCAGAAATATGAACTACTATCCTCTGCAGGATACTGGTCACAATGCATACTAGACAAGTTGTAAGGTGCCCTGTAACCCCTTCTTACAAGCTTCATTATTAATTATTATTATTAATCATAATAAAAATTTATTATATATATAATTTATTATTCTTTATGCTGCTCAGGTATGGAATTATCGTTTATGTATCGTATTTCATGCCTAAACAGCTGTTGCTTTGTTTATTGGACGGGGTTGATATAGCAGTGCAAAGCTTGTCGAACACTTATTTTAAAGATAACTCGCGTGACTGGACCTCTAATTGGCTGTTCCTAATAAAGCCATTGTCTTGAGTGTGTTGTTCCTTGCATTATAACGCCTGTTAACAATAGGTGTACCCTTAAATAGTCAAATCCAGTAATTATGGGCAATGCTTTGATTTTTTTTTTTTTTCAAAGATACAAAATACATCGTCTCCAAACATAACTAAAATAAAATAAGATTCAGACCATATGAAAACAATTGCATTAAGAAAAAGTGGTTGGTTCTTGTTGTTCAAGTGTAAATGACTGTGCATGCAGCATGTGCCAAGGGCACCAGCAGTGTTCCTCTTGTGTCCTGTTTGCTGAATGAATGTGGGTCAGCGCTCCTCTCCTTCACTGAGCCACATAAAAATTCCTATTTTAGATTGTACTGTTCTGCGTTCTGCCCTTCTTTACAGTAAAGAAGGAACTGGAAGGTGCAATCAAAGGAGGTTGCAGGGACAGAATTATATGGAAAATATGTGCTATAAAGAAACGAATATTACAAATCAAAATGCATAATCTGTGTTGGTGAACACTTTTGTTTTGCAAAATGCATCCAGAGATGTGCAGTATAATGTCGTGTAAGTGTGACAACATCCCTTTCTCCAGGTTAGCCTTATTGAAAAAGAGTGGGGAGGAGGATTGGAAGAACAGGATGAACAAGAAGCAGGAAGTTGTTCAAGAAGTGGCGTCAGTGAGCAACCAAATATGGGAGGAGCGAGGATTCAAGAAAAAGGTAAATGAATGAGGAACTAAAGACCTGATTCATGTATATGTTTAGTTTATAGTACGTGTGCTACAAATAATTGACTGGTGCTGCATGAGCAAGAGGACTGTACTGAATATCTGTGTGACTGTAAGAATGAGGCCACAGGTTGAGAGCTGCATGTAATCTTGGCCATGTCAAGATTCAGTACAACAGCATGATTCCAAGTGTGATATCACTTTTCTACAAGCTTTTCTGCTAATAAGAAACAAATAATATAAATAACATCTTTCAAAAAACGGACAGATGATGGATGTTCTCATCGATAACTATGTAGGAACTAAACAGAAATTGACAGTAACCTAAAAATGTAAAAGGTATAATGCAGCAGTGAGGAATTAATATTCTTTGACATAATTACTTTTTTGTAAATATAGATTTTGTACTGAATTACTATGTGTAATACAATTCCACATCGTTAACTACAGTGACGTTTGTCACCAGGTAACTGATTACAGCATAGGTAATTGGTGCCAAATTCCACAACCTTTAATTCTGTTCAAACATGAATTTTCACGTTTAGCTGAGACTTACAGTATTTAAGGTTTCTATAGTCTCATTGAGCTAAATCAAGTTTGGTATCAACTGATGTATACATTTTTTCCCCCTGTGAGTAGCTGTACGGTCTATACCATACAGATTCGAAAAAATTCTAAACTATCTTTTAAGCCTTGTGAAGTTTATCTAATTGCAGGGGCGTCGCAAACATGTGCGTTTGAGTTAGACTGTTCCAGCATATTTTTCATGTTTGTCTGCATGTACATTTAACATTTCACTTGTACAGTACGTTTCCACTTTGTGTGTAATATAGATGCTCCTGTGTACCTTAAGCACTGCAGTTGTTTCCTTCGGAAGCGCTTCATGCACTCACAATATTGTACAACTACGTATCGATAACTGTGGGTTAATTAAACAGAAATTCTCTACAGTAACCTTAAAGTGTAAAAATGCTGTAATGTAGCAATGAGTAACAAATATTCTTCTTTAACATAAGTAAATTTTTTGTAAATATAATTTTTTGGAAAAAACTATTATTATTAATGAATGACTGTGTGTAATCCAATTCCACGACTTTAACTGATTAAGAACAGCATAGTAACATTCATTATGTTTCACTTTAATATTTAAATTATTCACAGTAGTTAAAAATATACAATATGAGTTATTGAACAATATCTACAATAGCATTACCATGTTTTTTCTCCTATGTCCAAGGACATAGTTCTTAAAAGAAGTCACAGCGGGATGGAGACTGAGAAAAAGACAGCCTGTTTTTCATTTCATTATTAGAATTGGAGTTTTAAATGTATTAACAGACAAGTAGAGTGATGCAATTAGTGAAATGTACGAGTGTTATACTAAATAGCTGCACTCTTGGAACTGCACTTCAATCAAATTATTAGACAACAACTATGTAACTGAGCTGTATAAATGCCAATATTTTGATGCATACTGTACCTATGACTCTTTAGAGGAATTAGAAGTAGACGTTTTATGCATGCTTTAATAATGGTACTAATATGGGTTAAGGTCGTATTAACTGTGTAGAGCATTTGAAAATTCTGGGTAGGTTGTAGCTTTTTGTCATGATCCTGGGTGAGTAACTTACTGTAGGAAAGGTTAGGACCATTGTTTCAGTAATGTCAAAAGCCCAGCTTCCTAGCCACATTTTAATGGTGTATCTTTGTGCTCAAAAAACATTTTGGATGATAAAAAGATATATAGATTTTTTTTCCTGGGGCCAGTCTGAGTACAATTATTTAAAGGCATATTTCATAATCTGTATGTTATGGGTCCAAAGATGTAGTCAGTGCATTTACAGTACAAAAAACAAACAAACATATGCCTTATACACACATCCATTACTTGTGTGTTTATAGGAAGAAAGGGCTGTTATTGAGGAGTTTGGCTCATCTGAACAGGTTTGGGTAAGATTTAATTATGCATACCGCATTAACAACTTTTGCAGATTTTTTACATGCACTGCTTTCCTGGTTTATGCTACCAGGTGATTAGTTGTGGCTTTAGGAGCTTTTGGAGCATTGCGGTGATCGTTGCAACTTTAACATGCTTGTTTTCATCTTTCTTTTTCAAACGCTGTTTGCTGGACTTTGCCCTACTTTCTACTAGTACAGTTTTAGTAAAACATAACCCTATTCTATCAGAGTCATTTTGTCTTGCATTGCCCTTTTGGAATTAGTCTATCATTTCTTTCCCTTGTCTATGCTCGTCTATTTTATTTTTTTTTTCTGCTCTCTATTTCTCACATCATCTCCTGCCTATAGGAGCCTGTTTTTGCTACCACCTATTCCCCTCCTCCTTTCCATTCCATCCAAAAATGTCAGCCTCTAGATCATCCATGCCAGGTAAGTTTGGCCCCTTGCACTGAATCATTTATTTTGTGTTCTCCAGGGGTGTGGGCGTTTTGAGAAGGAACATGTTCTTAGTGTCTGAATGTTCTGAATGTGAGTGGGTTGTAAACAATTGTGGTGGATGTGCTGCTTCTATTTAGCATCTTCCTATCATTTGGAATTTCCCTTGGGATCAAAAAAGTGAAGCAATAAACTGAATCTATCTATCTGTTTAGTCAAGACCCACGCTGCCTGCTACAAATCATATTTAAGCTGCAATGGTTGTAATGTGTTGTCTATACAGTGCATATAAAATAAATTAATATTGTGAAAGGTTTTTTTTTTAATATTTAATTTTAACTTTCTCATATTCTAGGTTTATTACATGTAAAGTAAAAAAAAAAAGCTTAATTTAGGTGATTATGGTTTACATCTATTTAATTTTGAGTTTACTGTAAGTACATTCCTATTCGTATGGAATAAATACCATCTCTGTCTAGCTCAGTACACTAAACCACAATCAAAGGGCACGCTGCTTACTGGTTGTCCAGAAGATAATCATTGACAATCAAGCCTCAGAAGGTGAAGGGGCTGACTCAATACGGAGTGCTTATACTGTACATATTCATGGTAAGCTAATTGGAAGGGGAAAGTGTAGTAGGAAAAGGTGCAACAATCAACAGAGTTGACCACGACCTTAAAAAAAAAATTGTCAAGCAAAGCTCATTCAAGACCTTGTGAGATCTTTACAAGGAGTGGAGTGAGGCTGGCGTCAGGGCATAAAGAGCCACTGCACACAGATGTCTTCAGGAAAAGGGTGACAATTGTTGCATTCCTAGTTTCAAGCCATTCCTGAACCAGAGACAATGACGGAACCTGGGCTAAGAAGAAAAAGAACAGCACTGTTGCTCAGGTGTTCAAAGTCCTCTTTTCAGATGAAAGTAAATTGATCACCTATTGCGATTTACAATAGATGATCGAAATCAAGGTTGCAGAGTCTGGTGGGCCAGTGAAGTTTCCACTATGGGTGTTGATTTGGGATGCCATGTCATCTGCTGGTGCTAGTCAACTGTGTCTTATCTCATGTGTCCACCAGATAAATTTAGAGCTCTTCTGCATCCAAACTTTACGGAGATACCGGCTTCCTTTACCAGCAGGACGTGTACAGTAGCACCTTCCCACAGTGCCAACACTACCACTCCCTGGTGCCACAGGCTGTTCCATGCCTTCATATTGTGCCACATTAATTCAGTTATTCATGCTAAAAGAGCCTGAAGTATCGAGGGCATAAAAGAACATACACTTGCGGCAGTTGGACATGTCTGTATTGTTTTATCTCTTTTTGATTGATCTACTCCAAAATATTGTAATATTTTAAATATCTAGTGAAATATCTAAATGAAAACTAAAATAAAATATTTTACGTTACATAGGATATATGAGAGGCTCACTTTTTAAATGAAATTATAAAAGGAAACTAACTTTTTTCACAATATTCAAATTCTTAAGCTATATAAGAAAAAAATGACACTATAAGAAAAAAATGTCTGGTATAGACCTGAACTGCAGTGAGTCACTAGGTGTCTCAGTCCTCCTAACTTAAATGTCTTATCCTGCCTGAAGAAAAAATAAAATAAAAAGCCCTAAAATTTCAAATGCAAGTCTACACAGATACTCTAAATGGTGTTATTACTGAACATTGTTGTCCTGCATCTGTCGAAGACTGATGTTAAGGTTAAAAATTGGCTATTATGAGAAACACAGTATCACTATGATGTCATTTAGGTCATGATGAAGCAAAACAGCTGACATTAACAAGCTCACTAAAATACAAACTCTTGTTAGATGCCTGCTTCCAACATGCAGTCTCACTGCTTCATTTGATGCAATGGATGGAATGTTTTGACAGAGTGTACTGTCTATTTGTTGCCCCAGTTTGCACTGCTTTATCATCAGCATGCAGTATGTGATTGCACCACATTTCATTTTTTTTCTTTTTTTTTTCTAATTTCTGTTTGTGTTCTATTAAATCAGAGGCTGGGAGAAGGAGTAGAGAGACAAATGTCCATTGAAGAGCGGAAGCAGATGATCACTACAAGAGAGGATGCATGGCAGAGTAGTGGAAAGGGTGTGGCAAACGACTCTGGCCAGTACACAGTGGCTGCTCGGATGGTGAAGAAAGGTTAGGAGATATAATTGCACACACATTACATGTATGCAGATTTAGCATTTATCTAGTTTTTAGAGTGAAAACTGATTTTATAAGTGTGTGTATGTGTGTGTATGTGTGTGTATGTGTGTGTATGTGTGTGTATGTGTGTGTATGTGTGTGTATGTGTGTGTATGTGTGTGTATGTGTGTGTATGTGTGTGTATGTGTGTGTATGTGTGTGTATGTGTGTGTATGTGTGTGTATGTGTGTGTGTGTGTG
>JAAGKR010008228.1:12358-32315 GCA_011419295.1 Clarias macrocephalus
CCCCCCCCCCCCCCCCCCCCCAGTGTATGTGTGGGTTTCCTCTGTGTTCTCTGGTTCTTCTTTTTCCAAAAGCAGCTATGCAGATTGCAGACTCTTATTAGAATGCTCCAGGACCTGGATGATTTCCAAGTTTCATTTCTGTCTTGTCCCCTGTGTTCCTGGGATGGGACTCCTGACCCATCATGACTATAACCAAGACTTGCTCAGTGAGGGGTGTGAGGTGTTTGGTGGGCCGGTACAGGTTGGTGTGTCTCTTGGTCAGGTGGTTTGTTTGGTTGGCGTTAACAGATCTGTTGTGACTCGGCTTGGTTTTGGATTTAGCTGGGAAGGTTTCTGCCAGGTTTGATCAGTCTTGCTGGGTTTAGTCTTGTTTAGAACTGATTTATAAATGTGGCTCATGGACACGAGACGACCTACATATCCTGAAAAGTGTACAGATCAGATTGGCTGAATCTGAGACCAGGTCTAGTTTGCAGTTCTGGTTTGGTGGGGTTGGGTTTGGTTTTTAATTTAGGTTTAAATTATCTGCTTACCTTTTATATATCAGACATGTTTTTTGTAAATATTTGTATTTCTCACCGAGTTTTGGACAACTTAAAAATCATTCGAACCCTGCTTTTCTTTTTGTTGCAGTACCCGATTTTGGGATAGCGGAGCTCCCGAACGCTCTGGAGGTAGTGGAGCAGAAGCTTTCTGAATCAGATCGTAAACGCAGACATGCTAAAAAGAACTACAGCATTGAGGTTCTCCTGGCTGTGGACGACTCTGTGGTGCGCTTTCACGGCAAAGAGCACGTCCAGAACTACGTCCTCACACTCATGAACATAGTAAGTGACCTTTCAGCGGTTTCCATGGTAAAAACTTCAGACAAAAAAAATCACACTTCAGATTTGTTTGATATATGCACCGTCTTTAATCATGACAAGAAGGAAGTCTGGATTGTTGTGTTTCCACATCTGACGCCCTTCACACTACTAAGCAATGCACACTGTGTGACTGAGTGCGTAAGAACTCTGCTTCCCAAACCCAGTGGATTTGTTGAGTTTGGCAAAGTGACTAAACATTTGTAAATGTCTTTGATCTGTTCGTTTCTGCTCCAGCAGTTCCTGCCACCTTAATCCTCTTATCTTAGAAAATCCTTCTTAAGTCAGATTTTCCTTCTGTCTGTATCAGTTACTGATTGGCGGAGAACATTGGACTGGTCCGACTCTGAGTGACTCCTACTCACCCGACACACACTATTCACTCACTCACTCACTCACTCATCTTCTTTACCACTTAATCCTGTATTCAGGGTCACGGGGGGCGGAGCCTATCCCAGGAGACTTAGGGCACATGGCAGGGTTCACGCTGGACAGGGTGCCAATCTATCACAGGGCACACACACATACACACACTCACTCACTCATTCGCACACTATGGCTGATTTGGGAACGCCACATTAACCTAACCTACATGTCTTTGGACTGTGGGAGGAAACCGGAGAACCCGGAGGAAACGCACCAAGCACGGGGAGAACATGCAAACTTCAGGCACACAGAGACGGGAATCGAACCCGCAACCTGGAGGTGCGAGGCGACAGTGCTGACCACCACACCGCTCTGCTGCCAACACACTAATCAATTGAATTAAATTTTATTTGCATAGTGTTTTTAACAGTTGTCATTGTCGCAAAGCAGCTTTACACAGTCAAAAGATTCATTGAAGTGTGTATGAGATGTGAGTGTGTGTGTGAATCAGAATGATCAGATGGTCCCTGATGAACGAGTCGAGGGCGACGGTGCTGAGGGAAAAACTCCCTGAGATGGTGATAGGAAGAAACCTTGAGAGGAACCGACAGGGACCCCATCCTCATCTGGGTGATAACGGAGAGCAGCGATTGATCAGCACTCATACTGTGTGTCAGGAGGCTGGAAGTTCAGTATAATAGGAGACGTGTTTAAGTTCATATGGAGTCCAGTTGGTTACTGGAGGCTCAGGTAGACTGTAGGAAACTCCAGTCCTGAACTATGGAACGACTGCAGTCACGAGTCCTCAGAGAACAGCTGCTGCATCAGCCGAGGACAGGAGCGTCTTCATGGTGAAGTGGAACCGTCCCCAGTCACCACACGTGTCCCAGACAGACCACACGGGGCTCCATGTGACCAGATCTCCAACCAGGACGAGTCAGACAGCTCTAGAGGACAGAGGGGGTCTGGATCACTGGCAGCTCAGGAGAGATGTGTGTAGTGAGACAGAGAGAGAGACAGGGAGAGGGAGAGCGAAAGAGAGAGAGGAAGAGACAGCCGAAGTAGACACACTACACACTCCATTACACCCTACATCCTTGACCTTGCACCCTTTGCACCCTGCCAACCACATTGTACCCCTACTACCTATTTCTTATACATTGCTTCCCACTAATTACCCCATACAAATGAAAAACCCCTCAATGTTTCCCCTGTTCGCTCTATCCTGCCCTCTACACTTTACATCTTATCCACCACTCTTCTGCTTATCAGTCTTTTCTCTTCCACCTAATTTATTCCTCTCCGTGAGTGTCTTCCGTTAATGTCTAAGACATTGTACTGTACCGTATTTGGCTGATCAGCATCTTTAAGATGTAAAGTGTTTACTGGGCACTTAACCCTCCCACTTACACTTGAGAATGTGAACTTAAGGTCATGTAAAAATCTAACATTTAAGTTTAAGCCAGACCTGGTTGATCAATAGACCGACCCAATTTGGCCTAGTTATAGCCGTCCTACTGATGTCCAGTGTTTACTGGGACACGGTCAGTCCTGAGTGCGTTACAGAGGTCTTGTTTTTGTTTCCTCACTTATCAAAAACGAACCCAGACTTTTGGACTCTGCTGCAGTGAGGAGTAAACTCTGTCCAGTCATGTTTACTCAAGAGAAAACACAAGCCCACAGATACACTGCTGAGAGAGTGGAGATATCTGTGGGTGTTGACGGACTCCTTTCATGGATGATGTGGTGTAGTGACGTGGTGATGACCTCCTCAAGAGGGACAATGAGCCTGATTCTGTGTGACTCAGAATCCTTTCAGAACTTCACTAAGAAGGATGAACTCGTATACACATCACACACTACAGAGAGGACTTGGGTTCAAAGTGAGGACATTTTTAGGGTGGAGAGAGACAGGGAGATGGAGAGGTAGGTTTTCAGCGCACTAGTAGGACCAAAGAAAGGGAACTGAGAAGTTTATTTATCATGAGACATTCTGCCTTCTAACCAATGACTTCAGCTCCACAGCAACCCCGAATTATACAAAGCGCAGGTCCATAAATTTTGGAACAAAAAGAAGTGTTTTTTGGGAAATGTTCTCTGTAAACTGCCACATTGAATTTGAAATGAAACACCCAGGATTGCAGCACGGTGGTGTAGTGGTTAGCACTGTCGCCTTGCACCTCCAGCCTCTGGGTTCGATTCCTGTCTCTGTGTTCATGGAGTTCATGTTCATGTGCATGTTCTCCCCGTGGTTGGTGGGTTTCCTCGGGGTACTCCGCTTTCCTCAGTCCAAAGACATGCAGCACATGCAGCACTTGGGCTACTTGGCATTCCCAAATTGTGTAAATGAGTGTGTGTGTGTGTGTGTG
The DNA here is from genome assembly GCA_011419295.1 of Clarias macrocephalus. Lineage (NCBI taxonomy): Eukaryota > Metazoa > Chordata > Actinopteri > Siluriformes > Clariidae > Clarias > Clarias macrocephalus. The sequence goes on from JAAGKR010008228.1 coordinate 15,957, forward strand.
TGTGCCCTGCGATGGATTGGCACCCTGTCCAGGGTGTACCCCGCCTAGTGCCCTAAGTCTCCTGGGATATATAACCCAAACAAAATAGACATAATAGTTTGGCATTTGTGCTTTTAAATATCCTTCAGACTTAAAGAAAACATGTGCAAAATATTCTCTACCAGTTTCTAATACTTTGTGCTTCATTTGAAAAACTGCAAAAACTGATTTATCTCATTTTGCTGTAAAATTGTACATACTGTATATGTTTGTTCTCAGCTCAGAGATTTCGATATAAACTAGCTTAGGAACTAAACTCATCTCCCATGTTTCCTCTCCTCATCCTGCCTGCTCAACCCCCCCGCCCCGCCCCGCCCCGCCCCGCCCTTCAAAAGTGTTTGACAGAGAGCCTCAAACAACATGCAGTTTTAAAGATTTAAATTTAACTGATATTATTTTGGCTGTACAGTATGTACACATACACAGGGGTTGGACAATGAAACTGAAACACTGGCCAATTTTGTGTTGGAGGTTTCATGCCTAAACTTGACCAGTCTGGTGGCTGATCTTTATTGATTGCACATTCCACCAGTAAGAGCAGAGTGTGAAGGTTTAATTAGTTAAGCCTTTATTTATCACATATACATTACAGCACAGTGAAATTCCTTCTTTGCATATCCCAGCGTAACTGGGGTCAGAGCGCAGGGTCAGCCATGATACAGCGCCCCTGGAGCAGATAGAGTTAAGGGCCTCGCTCAAGGGCCCAACAGTGGCAACCTGGTGTAGCTGAGGATCAAACCGCCGATCTTCCGATCAGTAACTCAGTAAGATCAGTGCCTGAGCCACCACTGCCCCTAACTGGAGCTCCACAGGGTCAATGTACACGACCGGGCTGCTATAGACAAACCTTTATTTCAATGGTGCCAGCAGCGAGAATCCTGGGCTGTGGACAGTGTGAAACATGTATTGTTCTCTGATGAGTCCACCTTCACTGTCTTTCCCACATCCGGGAGAGTTACGGTGTGGAGAAGCTCCAAAGAAGAGACTGTACCACCCAGACTGCTGCATGCCCAGAGTGAAGCCTGGGGGCGGATCAGTGATGGTTTGGGCTGCGATATCATGACATTCCCCAGGCGCAATACTTGGGCGTCACTGCCAAGGACTACCGAACCATTCTGGAGGACCGTGTGCACCCAATGGTTCAAACATTGTGTCCTGAAGGTGGTGCCGTGTATCAGGATGATAATGTACCAATACACACAGCGAGACTGGTGACAGAGAGGTTTTATGAACATGAAAGTGAAGTTGAACATCTCCCAGGGCTGCACACTCACCAGATCTAAATATTATTGAGACACTTTGTGGTGTTTTTGGAGGAGCGAGTCAGGAAACGTTTTCCTCCACCAGAATCACGTAGTGACCTGGACACTATTCTGCAAGAAGAACGGCTCGGGATCCATCTGGCCACCTTGCAGGACTTGTATCTGTCAGTCCCAAGACCAACTGATGCTGTACTGGCCGCAAAAGGAGGCCCAACACCATACTAATGAATTACTGTGGTCTAAAACCAGGCGATTCAGTTTCATTGTCCAGCTCCTGTACAGTAAGTGCATGCTGTATATTGTTGATTTCTGAAGTATTTGTTTATAAATAATATTTTAATTTGGAATCGGAAGGGTCTGAGCAGTTTAATGAGATCACACACACACCCTCCCTCTCTCTCTGTCTCAGGTAGATGAGATATACCACGATGAATCTCTGGGTACGAGCATCAACATCGTTATCGTCCGTATGATCATGGTGGGCTACCGTCAGGTGAGACACACACCACGGCACGCTAATCATCTCGGACTCAAGTCTACAGGTTATTTCAGTATTTACATGAGGAAGGTTCCTGGTGTTCAGAGTCAGGTTACGCAGGAGCTTCAGCTCAGAGCAGTACTGTGTAACACTAAAGTCAAAAGAGACCGATATGATAAAATGTGAATGAGAAGATTTTGTGACTCATATATACATCAACAGCACTGGCTGTATCGACACGCCCCTTTAAAAAAAATAATCCCCGTCCCAGGAGTGCAACTTTTAACATAACTTCTGAACAGTGCTTCACATCTGAGGGTCCGGGTACTGTGTGTGTGTGTGTGTGTGTGTGTGTGTGTGTGTGTGTGCAGTCTGTGAGCCTGATCGAGCGAGGGAACCCGTCTCGCAGTCTCGAGCAGGTGTGTCGCTGGGCCAACACGCAGCAGAGGCTGGACCCGAAGCACTCCGAGCACCACGACCACGCCGTCTTCCTCTCCAGGCAAGACTTTGGTCCTGCAGGTATGCAAGGTAGCGTATTCACTCGGTCCAGGCTTGTGCAGAGTGTGTGATCCTGTCTCCCTCACCTCATTACGGTTGGCTTCAACACTCACAGGTAAGGGTGTCCAGACAGAGCTCAGCAGTATGTCTGTGTGGGGTGGGGGAGGGGGAAGGGGGGGGGGCATCATGAGGCTGTTCCACCCTAAAGTTGCCAAACACACAGATGAAGAATATAAAGACAAGGAGAATCCCATGACCTTTGACCCACACCACCAACACCTCTGTTAGTATTTAATTTGGTTTATACAATTTATTTAAACTTGGAAGTCTTGAAAAAAAGAGAAAATAAATGATTCAGAGAATTAACTTGATTAACTTTTGATTAAAAAATGAATCACTTTGAAATAAAAAAAAATACAGTTGTGTTCAAAACAATAGCAGTGTGTTGAAAAAAGTGAGTAAAGCTCCATATCCATATAATAACTTTTAATTTAAATCAACAAATGCATTGGACCCCCTGCACGTCCTATTCTGAATCACAACATGAAGGAAAATGTGCTAAATGTATTATTAGCTTACAGAAAGTGAAGAAAAACAAATATTAGTTTGTTCAAAATAATATCAGCGTCAAAGTGATGAATTTACAGTTTAAACATAAATGCTTAATTTTGCAAAGTTTAATCTTTCTTGTGATCTCTGTAATAATATTTAGTTGTATAACGATGGTTTCTGAGAACTGCTTCACATCTGTGCTGCATGGAGTCAAACAACTTCTGGCACCTTTGAACAGGTTTTCCAGCCCGAGTCAATTGCCACAAAACTACACGCCACAGTTCCTTTGCATTTCCTGGTTTTGTCTCAGAAACAGCACTTTTAATGTCGGCCCACAGGTTTATCTATTGGATTAAGGTCTGGGGATTGGGCTGGACACTCCATAACGTCAATCTTGTTGATCTGGAGCCAAGATGCTGCTCGCTTACTGGTGTGTTTGGGGTCGTTGTCTTGTTGAAACTTCATTTCAGGGGCATTTCCTCTTCGGCATGAGGCCACATGACCTCTAAGTATTCTGATGTACTCAAACTGATCCATGATCCCTGAAATGTGATAAACAGGCCCAACACCACAGTATGAGAAGCATCTCCCATATCATGAGGCTGGTGCCTCCATGCTTCACTGTCTTCACAGTGTACTGTGGCCTGAAGTCAGTGTTTGGTGTTTCGTCTGACAAACTGTCTGCGGCCTCTAGACTCAAAAAGAACAATCTGGCTTTCATCAGTCCACAGAATATTGCTCCGTTTCTCTTTAGGCCAGTCAATGTGTTCTCTGGTGAACAGCGTCTTTTTTTCATCAATGGGACTTTGCGGGGCTTCTTGCTGATTGCTTGGCTTCACATAGTCGTCTTCTAATAGTAACAGCTCACAGGTAACTTTAGATGTTCTCTGATCATGATGGAACTGATCATTGTCTGAGTCTTTGCCAATTTTCTTATTCTTCCATCCATTCTAATGGTAGTTTTCCGTTTTCTTCCACGTCTTTCTGGTTTTGGTCTCCATCTTAAAGCATTTGATATCATTTTATCAGAGCAGCCTCTCATCTTCTGCACTTCTTTGTATGTTTTCCCATCTCTAATCTACTTTTGAATCAAAGTACGCTGTTCCTCTGAAAAATGTCTGGAACGACCCATTTTACTCTGATTTTCAGAGAGAACTGCACAGGACAACCTTTTCTGCATTTATCCTTAAATAAGAGGAACTTGTTTGTCACCTGTTTTTCACAGAATAACTCCACACTGATATCTTTTAAACATGCTTCATTTCAATTAATGATTCAATTACACAGAATCAGGTGCATGCAAATCAAATCAGGTGCAGTCATGACTGTTGGGTCTGTTGGTTTTCTATTATTCCACTACACCTACAAGTAAAATATTTACCATAAAGAAATATAATTTCTCCCAAAAACAATTATTGATCTGGTTACTGATGTTGGACTGCTATTATTTTGAACATATCTGTAACTGTTCATAACATCTCTATTACTCAACATTTAGATTCTGGAACAGATAGTAGGGAGCAGCTATGCTCATATCTACATAGAACACACAGTCAGGATTTAGGCCTCATCACAGCACAGAGACAGCACTCGTTAAAGTATTTTGCATGTTCTCTAGTGGAGTTTGGTGTCCCACAGGGTTTGGTTGTAGGCCCACTGCTTTTTCTTTTTACATGCTTCCTCTGAGCAACATAATTCATAAGAATAAGGAAGCATGTAAACAGAAAAGTGGGCCTAAAAACCTGTGGAACTCCACTTGAGAACATGCAGAATACAAACAGAATTTTCATTGTTATGCTGATGACATAGAGTTATATGTCTCAGGAAAGCCAGATGAGAAAACCGAGCTTAATAAAGTTGAGCAGTGTGTGAACGACATTAGAGACTGGATGTTAATTAACTGCCTTCTGCTTACTCCTTGGAAGACAGGAGTTCTGGTGTAGACAATATTACCAGGATAGCTTTCTTTCACCTCAGAAATATTGCCAAGATAAGAAATATATTGTCACTAAATGATGCAGAAAATCTAGTCCATGCTTTTATCACCTCTAGGTTGGACTATTGTAACACCTTACTGTCTGGTTGTTCAACTAGGTGCATAAATGAGCTTCAACTATTCAATTCAATTTAATTCAATTTTATTTCTATAGCGCTTTTAACAATGGTCATTGTCTCAAAGCAACTTCATAGAAATGAAAAGAAAATGAAAAGAAGACTTATGGAAATGTATATATGTGTAAGAAAAATGTGTCTAGATAATGAGATTGTCCCTGATGAGCAAGCCAAGGGAGACGGCGACAGTGGCAAGGTAAAAATCCCTGTGATGGCAATAGGAAGAAACCTCGAGAGGAACCAGACTCAACAGGGAATCCATCCTCATTTACAGAGTAGATTAACTAGTACAGTATTAACTAGTACAGAATGCAGCAGCGAGAGTCCTCACTAGAACCAGAAGATACGAGCACCTCACCCCTGTCTTATCCATGCTACATTGGCTCACAGTAAAATTTCACATCGATTTTAAAATACTACTTTTGACATATAAAGCATTAAATGGTCTTGCGGCACCACAGCTACTTCGATCAAAGGATGTTTTACTTGAAAAGTCCCAAATGTTACAAAATTGTCTTCCAATTAATGTTCGGGACTCAGACACAGTCTCAGTGTTTAAGTCTAGGCTAAAAACCTGTTTATTTAGCGCAGCATGTTTGTAAATAGATGAGCCTTAGGTGAAGGAGCAGATCTGGGGGACTCATGGACGTAGAGTATCTGGTGAACTGGTATGTTTAGATGCTGTCCTCCCCACTCTCATTGTTCACTCAGGTTTGTTGACGGTGAGGTGATTGGTTGCTTTACATCCCAGTTCCCCCTCATGTGTGTGTCTCCTTCTGGCTCCTCCCTTTTAGTTATGCTGTTATAGTCAGTCCTGCCGGAGTCCCTGCTTGCTCTCTACACTAAATATACATTCACCTTATACATTATGTGATTATCTCTCCTCTTTTCTCTCTCTGTCTCTCTTTCTCTCTCTCTGCGCATGCACTAGGTGTGAGGAAAGCATGTGGAACGCTGTTTTGCCGTTTTGCCAAGTAAAAAAAAAAAGCTTTTCTTTACCCCATTTTATTTGTCTTATTTTTATTTTTAGTGAATGATTAAAATGTAAAACTTAATAGTGGGAGAGAGTGAGCAGGACACATGGCCTCTGAGGCCAGTGGGGAAACTCTGCCTCTCTGGCATGTGTTAGGTGCGTGCCAGAGGATGGATACGGATGAAAGACATGTTGTTAGCGGTGGGAGAGCAGGTCGGGTGTGAGAACATCTACTCTGCCTCCCGGAAGAATAAAGCTGTGGTGGTCTCGACGAGGAGTGGAATATTTATTATATTTTATGTATCCTTTATTTTACCAGGAATCTCCCATTGAGATACATTATTTCTTCTTCCAGGGAGTCCTGGCCAAGGTGGCAGCAACAAAGTTTAAAAGTTTATATACACATAAAACATACAATGTTAACACATATAAACATACAGACATTCCAAAAAAGCAATTACATAAACAGACAAGCAAATGGGAATTCCAAAATGTAAAAAAAAAATAAAAATAAATAAATAAATAAAATATAATAGAGAGTTATGAACAAGAAAAGAGAAGCGGAAGGAAAGAATTCTAAATATATGTGTATATGAACTACAAATTATGAAAAACAATGACATTGTTGTATAAGAACTGAGTTTAAAAGATCTTTGAAAACATTTAGGCAGGGTAGGGAGTCCAAATTTAGGATATTTTGTAATGAAGTCCACTCATGTGGTGCATATAAAGAAAAAGCAGTTTTGCCAAACTCTGTCTGTGTATGTGTGAGAGGAGCTGCAGTTAAAGCCACGAGTGGTGGTATCCAACATGCCTCCATTCATAAAAGACAAGGCAATAATGAAGGAGCTGTCCTGCTTCAGGAAGTTCGTCAGCCCCATGAGAGCTATCCCGCTCGGGTGCAAAAGCTCTGGCAAATTTTAATGATTTGAAACAACCAAGAACAGTTATTAAATGTGAACTTTAAGTGTAGAGAGGGGAAAAGCAGTTACACAGTTTTTGCCACCACGGAGCGGTTGAGGTGTTGTGAATGTGGGGACGTGGGACACAAAAGGCTGAGCTTCAGAACAAGTCAAATAACATACCACCCTTTTTATATCACAAGTCAATGTACAGAAATTGCAGTAAACATTTACTACTTTACAATTTTCTTCCCATCTAAAGGACAGAAGGATTTTTATGAGGATGTGTAATAGATTTATTTAATATAAAAAATAAACTTACTGTGGATGGTGTAATATGACAATATTAAATAAATAAACGTACCATTAAGTAACTATTTTAAAGCAGAATTAATTAAATTCATCATTTTATAATGAATATTTAAAATTGACAATTAAATAGTTTTTAAAATGGTATTCACACATTTTTGTTATTTATTTATTTTTAATTTTTTGGATTTTTTCCCGATTTTCTCCCTAATTTAGTCGTGTCCAATTCTTCCCCGTCACTAGGGGGCTCCCACATTAAGGCTACTACTACCACTCAGCTGGGAGGGCCGAAGCCTATCGCGTGTTTCCTCCGAACCACGTGACGCCAGCCGACCGCATCTTTTCAAGCTGCTCGCTCGCGCACCGTTGGGGGCGGAGTCACACACTCGGAGGACGGCGCTATCCGCCCCCTCTGTTGCGTGAGCTCACAGACGCCCCTGATTGGCTGTAGAGTCGTGATTAATGTGGGAGTACAAACCTCTAAACTTACCTGGGAGTAAGTACCTCTCATCCCTCCCCTCTGAGAGAGCTCGGCCAATCAGCTCTCTCTAGACCTCCGGCTGCGAGAGGTTACAGCACCACCCGGGATTCGAACTAGCGATCTCCGGATGATAGGGCGAGCGCTGCACCACTGCGCCACTCAGAGGCCCCATTTTTGTTATTTTGTTTTTTTCATGTTTAGCGCTTAATTTAGGTTCTGAGTTTTTAAGTTTTCTTTTTCTCAAGTCTGTTGCGTTTTCTTGTATTAGCATTAGCTCTTAGGTCTTATTAAATATCCCAGGTCATAGTCAGTGTTTCTTATTTCTTTGTATGTCTAAATAATAAAGAGGACACCACACATGTGTCAGAGGAGACCCACAAAGCATGAGAAGAACATGCAAACCCCAAGCACACAGTCCATAGGCAAGATCCGAACCGCCCAATTCTGGATCTGTGGAGCAACAGGGCTACATGAGCTTCCTGCTCTGATTTCTTCTTTCTCTTTGTGAAAACTCATTCCATTTGGTTGCTCTCTCCAATTCACTCTGATGTTCACTGCCATCCCATCATCCACCAGGTTCTGCCTGCTCTGAAGAACAGATTAAAACTTTTGTTATTAAATGTTCATAGAGACACCAACATCTAGGGAACCATGTAAACACACTGCAGCAAAAATCAGGTTGTGAATACTGTGTCTGTATTTTAGACTTTTATAAAGACTCAGGGTCTGACTGCAGTAATTAGGAGGGGAATTTTTATTAAAAGTTGGTTTGTATGGAAGCGCATTGCATTCACAAAAGAAAAAAAACAGAAAATATCTCATAATTATGACTTACTGACTCATAATTATGACTTACTATACTATTTCATAATTATGAGATCCTTATTTCATAATTATGACTTAGTATCTCATAATTATGAGTTAGTATCTCATAATTATGAGATCCTTATCTCATAATTATGAGATACTAACTCATAATTATGAGATATGAGATAGCTGTACATTAGTTAAATCTACTATTATCATCCAAATTACTCAGTGATATTAATATCTCCCAGTGTCTCAATCCAAGAAAGAAATAAACGCGAATTAAATTCGCCAATATTTGCTCTATTGTCTAAAAAATCACAGGAATTATCTCATAATTATGATGTATTTACTCATGGTTATTACTTAATAACTTATAATTATGACTTAATATATGACTTAAAATGTCATAATTATAAGATCCTGGTCTCATAATTATGACAAAAGATAGGGTTCGGTGATCGGCACAAGACGGGGACAATAGTGCCGAATTTAATCCGCATTTATTTCTTTCTTGGATTGAGACACTGGAAGATATTAATGTCATTGAGTAATTTGTAGATTTAACTAAAGTACAGTCATCAGGCTAAACCATAGGAGAGCTGCTACATCTCCATGAGTGTGCAATGAGGCACTTTCAAGCGAAAGGATGCAGTAACATTTGTTTCCGATGTCATGCACTGAAATGTCCCCCTGCAAGAGACTGCTCCCCCTTATCTCATAATTATGAGATACTAAGTCATAAATATGAGATAATAAGTCATAATTATGAGTTAGTAAGTCAAAATTATGAGATAATAAGTCATAATTATGAGATAATCCCTGCAATTTTTTTTCTTTTGTGAATGCAATGCGCTTCCGTAGGTTTTTGAATGATGAAACTCACCTGTTTTAAGAGGGCTGCTTTTACTCCCCGGTCATTCACATCCCAATTAGACTGGATTTTCACTTTTAAAATAATTTTTTTGGTGAATTCTAAAGGAATAATCACAAAATAATCTACAAACACCTTCAACACACAAACTATTTAAAATCAGTCAAAATTGTGTCTAAATTAAAAACGGAATAAAAATAAACTAACCTGAGTACAGAGAGAAAGGTTTAGTGTTTGAGCACTGTTCATCAGCAGACGGAACGTTTCTTTCTTTCTCTTTGTGAAAAATCACTCCATTTGTTTGCTCTCTCCAATTCAATGTGACGCTGTCTGTCAAATCATGATCCTTCAGTTTCTGCTTGAGCTGAAGAACAAATTTTCGTTATTAAATGATGCATAATAGAGAAATAAATCTCCCATAGAGCTTGTAGAAATATTACAGAATCTGAATACAACAGTCAGGTTCTGATGACTCTGTGTTTTAGGCTTTTTACACACTCAGGGTTCGGCTTCAATAATGGACCTTTCCCCCTTGAGTGGAAAGATTCGCCCGCCCCCTAGTTACTGTTACTAGGTCCCACAAGTTATTCGGACATGGACACTGAGACAGATGGCTGCAGTGCATCTCTTTCACACGCTCTGGACAATATCTGAGCATTTTTACCAAGTAGACAGAATATGTTCCACTAGCTATCTGAAAATGTACACAGATTAAAGAACCAGAAATTGTGTTTTTCTTGCACACATTCTGTGCAATAGTTCTTGGCATTTATTACTACATGCACATCATTTTCTATAATTAGATTCAAGATTCAAAGAACTTTATTAATTCCAGAGGGAAATTGCTAAGCTTAAGTTGCTTATTTAGACTGGGGCTAACTCAACAGTTAAGGTGCTGGACGCCTGATCGGACGGTCGCTGATTCAAACCCCATCACTGTTGGGCCCTTGATCAAGGCCCTTAACCCTCAACTGCCCCGAATAAGACTCGTATGCACAATATAAATATTGGACAGCGGTAAACCAGAGTTTAGGGAGCGCTAAGTGGTGGCGTTGAAATAGGAAAACCCTGACACTGCACAAATAAAGCATAGAAATAGCTACAAAGCAAGACAAGATAGTGGCGCCATACTGTACATGCAATGCAGGGTGAGCTGTGTGAAATAATATTGTTCTGGGATTTTCACAGCAATCAGTCCTTACATGCACTGGAACAGATACGAGCTCAGAGACGGCACTAAGAGAGGTATAACTGAACATAATAAAGTTTGCCAACACAACACACAATATTGCATGTAATTGTATTACAGGTTTTAAGAATTTGCAATAGGAAGTGGTTGCATATTTTTAATTTGCTTACCCTTGATTAAATAGCCTGTTATGTTTGTTGATCTTCTCCACACTCAGCCATGGCCTTCTGTATGGCCTTCTGCATTTCTTAATCCAATTTAAACACTCTTCCAAATGTGGCTTCAGAAAAAGGATGAAACGAGCCCCATGTAACCTTGTAACCAAGCAGATCTAAGAACCATTTTAAACTTCTAATTACTAACTACTAACAAACGCTAAGACGTACCTACGTATGTTGGCAGGACTCATACACGGGAGGTCTTATGGGAATCAGGAGATTGGACGGGCTAATATTCTATATGTGATTGACAGATAGGGAAAGGTCCATTAGCAGGGGAATGTGCAGTATAAGTGAGTTTTGTGGAGGATGAGACTCACCTGCTCTATGATTGCCAGCTTCACAGTCAGATTGTTCACATCCCGATTAGACTGAATCTTCATTCTTATTATGTGTTGTTTTGTTATGTCTGGATGTAGAATGGCAAAGAAACATACAAACTCAATCTAGAACATCTAGATCTTTACCAGTCTATCAGTTAAATTTGCCTAAATAAAAAACCTGAATAAAACTTCAACTAACCTGAGTAACAGAAGAAAGGCATCACGTCTCCACACTGTGCATCAGCAGCCTGACTGTTATTTAGATAACCACAGTTTTCACTGCCCAGGGCATTATCAGGTTTTCCAGGCATCCAGATGGTGTTAGCGACGTCGCTGTAGTCTACCCACTTCCATGTGTCTCTGAATAGACCGACCCAAGCAAACTGCTTAATCAGTCCTCCTATAACTGAGTTTTCTGTTGTGTTTCTCACACTGGCCAGGTCTGTATAGTACTGTCTACAGTAACCTTGCGCACCAAACCATGTCATCGGATTCGACATATAAATGTACCTTTCAGTTCCATAGTTACTGTCTTGAAGAATAAAAAATAAATACATTGAAAAATATTATCCAAATGATGTATTGTCTTCAGGTAGAGAAAGATACATACTGTATGTTACTGGATTTTGTTAAGACTAAGAACCATTACAGCCATGAAGATTGGATATTTTGGTTGTTGTCTATTTGAAGGCACAGTAAGAGTATTTTTGTATGACTTGTTACTATAGTCCCATTTTACCTACTACAGGTGAAACTCGAAAAATTTTAATATTGTGCAAAAGTTCACTTATTTCAGTAATGCAACTTAAAAGGTGAAACTAATGTATGAGAGACTCATTACATGCAAAGTGAGATAGTTCAAGCTGTGATTTGTCATAATTGAGATGATTATGTTGTACAGCTCATGAAAACCCCAAATCCACAATGTCAAAAAATTATAATATTACATGCAATCAATAAAACAAGGATCGTACATAGAACAATATCGGACCTCTGAACAGTACAAGTGTGCATCTGTACTCAGTACTTGGTTTGGGCCCCTTCTGCAGCAGTTACTGCCTCAATGCGTCGTGGCATGGAAGCTCTCAGCCTGTGGCACTGCTGAGGTGTTATGGAGGACCAGGATGCTTCAATAGCGGCCTTCAGCTCTTCTGCATCGTTCGGTCTCACGTCTCTCATTTTTCTCTTGCCGATGCGCCACAGATTCTCTATGGGTTCAGGTCAGGCGAGTTTGCTGGCCAATCCAGCACAGTAATCTCACGGTCACTGAACCAGGTTTTGGAACTTTTGCCAGTGTGGGCAGGTGCCAAGTCCTGCTGGAAAATGAAGTCAGCGTCCCCATAAAGCTCATCTGCGGAAGGAAGAATGAAGTGCTCCAGAATCTCCTGGTAGACGGCTGCGTTGACCCTGGACTTAATGAAGCACAGTGGACCAACACCAGCAGATGACACGGATTCCCAAATCAACACAGACTGTGGAAACTTCACACTGGACTTCAAGCATCTTGCAGTGTGTGTGCGCCTCTCCATTCCTCCTCCAGACTCTGGGGCCTTGGTTTACAAATGAGATGCAAAAGTTGCTCTCATCAGAAAAGAGGCCTTTGGACCACTGAGCAACAGACCAGTTCTTTTTTATTTAGCCCGTGTAAGACGCTTCTGACGTTGTCTATTGTTCAGGAGCGGCTTGACAAGACGAATACGACGTTTGAAGCCCATGTCCAGGATCCGTCTGTGTGTGGTGGCTCTTGATGCACTGACTCCGCCCTCAGTCCCCTCCTGGTGAAAGTCCCCAACACTTCTGAATGGCCTTTTCCTGACAATCCTCTCAAGGCTGCGGTCATTCCTGCTGCTTATGCAATTTTTACTTCCACACATTACCTTTTGAGGTTTTCCCTCCTTATGGAGGACGTCAATGATGGTTTTCTGAACAACCGTCAGGTCAGCAGTCTTTCCCATGATTGTACTTCCTACTGAACCAGACTGAGAGACCATTTAATGGTTCAGGAACCCTTTGAAGGTGTTACGGTTTAATTATCTGATTAGAGTGGAACACTTTGAGCCTAGAATATTGAACCTTTTCACAATATTCAATTTTTTTGAGATTGTGGATTTGGGGTTTTCATGAGCTGTAAGCCATAATCATCCCAATTATGACAAATCACGGCTTGAACTATCTCGCTTTGCATGTAATGAGTCTCTCATATATTAGTTTCACCTTTTAAGTTGCATTACTGAAATAAATCAACTTTGCACGATATTCTAATTTTTCCAGTTTCACCTGTATAGCACTTTTCACTTTACCCCCAGGGTCTAAAAGATTTCCATCAGAAAAATTTATTTTAAAAACAATTATGTGAAACAAATGTAGGTCCTTACCATCAAAGCAAACAAAGGGACATGTCAATCCACAATATGCATCATTCAAACCGCATGTTTTTTTTTTTCATACTACATGATTCATGTCCCTGATAATTGTCAGGTTGCCCTTGACACCATTGTATCATATTCCCCAGCGGCTCATTTTCAAAGGACCAGCGCCAGCTTGTGACATCATTGTACAGTCCTATCCAAGCGCTGGAGGTGAAGTTTTGTTTCTCTGCTTCATTCTGTAGTTGTTCCATGTCATCATTACTTTTAACGAGAGCCAGGTCAGTATACGTGGCCTGGCAGTAAACCTGAGCATCACTCCATGTTTTCTCTCGCTGGATGAGGTGGTACTTATAGGAGGTGGACAGGATGATGGGGAAAGCTCCTGTGGAGACGAGACGTACAAGATATATCCAGTGTCAGGACGTCCAAAACTGAAAAATTTACCTTTTCACCATCCTTTTAACAGTATATACAGTATATGTATTGGTTTTCTTCTGGTTTCTTCCCATCTCTTGTGTTACAGTATGTTTACTTTCTGTTCTGTTTTACTCAAACCATTTGACTTTTGCTCACAACTTCAGTTCCCAGGATAGATTTCACCACACATGCCACTAGTTACATGATCTGATACACTCTGATTGGTTGGTCTATTTACAGCCAGTGTTTTAATTCGGTCTTGCATCTGTTGTTGTCAATGCTGTTTTTACTGGTTAAAGTGTTTGTTTGCTTTCAAAAGTCAATGAACTTTAACAATACCAAAAAGGGAAATGCTTTACATTCTTACAGTTGCTCAAAGAAAAGGAACCACAATAGATTTGGGTATAGAGGTTAATATTCCATAACCACATTTCTGGCAGTTGAAACGTCTTGTGTTTGCAGTCTCTCAAACTTTTCGTCTGAACCCACTATTTAAAAATGACAAACCACTGAGACCCAATTCACACCAGACATTTATAAATCATGAGAAAAGGATTTCCATAAAGGAATGCTACTGATCATTTTCATGCCACTTTATTACCCTTAAGTGGTAAACCAGCCATTTCTGAGATTAGGCTACATCTGATGAACTTCATATGCATGTTTTGCAATCGGTAATTTAAGAGTTATCAATAAAACTAGACTTTATGGATGATACCAAATAAATGCATTCACAGGTGGAGTCCAGAGCCTATTGTATAAGAAATAAGAACTTAAATATGTATCCTAGTTATCAGAACTTCAGGAGAAAAGTATTCATTAATAACTGGGTGTAATGTTACACACTCCATAATTAATCAGGTTTCAATATAAAAAGCATAGTTCTGACGGAGAAATCCACTCTTTTCATTAAGCGACATCATTCATGCTTCCTAAGTTATTAAACATTATTTGTTGGCTGTTAATCATAGTACTTGTTTTTGTAAAATTACCTCTGAGAGCAGAAGTTTCGATCATTTATGTATCTCACTAACATTACACACACACACACACACACACACACACATATTTTTATTATTCCTCTTACCTGTGAAAAACAGTAACAGAAACGGAAGATACTTCATTCCTGATGTGGAGCTTATGCTCTGTTTCTTTCGTACAACTTCTATTCTCACCTGATTATGTAAGCAGTCTTATGCAAAGCAGCTGCTCTTCTCACTCACATAATAGAAACAAGTGCTGATTTCCATCTCAAACTGACTGAGTCACTATTCAAACCAATTCAGGCAGTGAATCTAACTGGGGAATTAACTAATGATGTTAAGCATTCTGTACAGATGTAACTATGGTCTACAATAATAACTGTTAATAATAATAATAATAATAATAATAATAATAATAATAATAATAAAGGAAGAGAGACAGAATGGACGAAATGTATCAGTTGATATCAGACCTCATTTAAGGCCACCAATAAATGTAGTTTTTGTATTCCATTGTATGATGAATGTGCCCAAGTGATCAGTCGTCTCCTCAGCTGTGATGGAACAAATGTTTTACCAGTGCTTTGGAACTTTCGAGGCTGGAATGTCTCTAATTTCCAACCACTGCCATGATTCATCACGCCCATGAATTTGTGCTCAGGACTTATCCTGTTCTCCTTGATCAAGTACTTCATCTTTGTTTTTCCACCATTTTCTCCTCTGCTTAAAACACTCCTCCTAAAATGTCCTCCGAACTTCTCCGAACAGTTTTTCACATTTTTGACCTCCATAAATGACTTACCTTTTTGGATCTACTTTTTACTTTTAGGGAGAATTCGTATGAAATGGCCACAATTCATATTAATGCAATTGGCTAGGAGCAACGCTTTGCAGTAAGAATTCTCATGAATACGGCTCCAGATGTCTACTTGGCATGTCTCTCCTCTACTTCTGTTCTGAGTGAGAGACCTTCCCCAGAATTAACCTGCTTTGTACACAAATCAGAATTAGGGCACCAATAAGGTCAATCGACCCACATGCTCCTGAGTACAATGCGTGTGCAAGGAGCTCTGTGTGCTCACATATACTGGAATAAGAATAGTCCTAATGTGCAGTAGGATGTACAGTACCCGATGTATGATTAATGCAAATAACAGAAAGGCATAAGGCTTTAGTTGATAAAAGCATGTTGGTGCTTTTAACAGTAGATTGCATACAGTATAGTCCAGTTCAACTGTTTTTGAGGGTGAGCGCTTGCGAAAAGAAACCGTTCCTGTGTCTGACAGTTTTGGTGTGCGGAGTTCTGTAGTGCCTGCCAGACGGGAGGAGGTGAAAAAGGTTGTGTCCTGGTGCCTCCTAAAGTCATCTTCTGAGTAAAATACACAAATGTAGAAGTAATCGATTGGCACAGTTTGAATATAGCCATCCCCCACACCCCCACACCCCCCACCCCACAACCCCACACCCCACACCTCCACACCCCCACACCCCACACCCCCCACCCCCACACCCCACACCTCCACACCCCCACACCTCCACACCCCCACACCCCCCACCCCCACACCCCACACCT
>JAAGKR010008229.1:5726-32315 GCA_011419295.1 Clarias macrocephalus
GTGTGTGTGTGTGTGTGTGTGTGTGTGTGTGTGTGTGTGTGTGTGTGTGTGTGTGTGTGTGTGTGTGTGTGTGTGTGTGTGTGTGTGTATTTGTGATTCTGTGCAACGTCTCACCAGGCTGTACTAACAGTGCACGACACAGTAGCGCAAAAGAACTTTGATCCTGTGCTACCTCCACTGCCTGATGATCTAGAGGACGAGCTGGAGGAGGAATCGATTAAGATTGTACGTCTAGTGAAGAGCAAGGAACCTCTAGTGAGTCGCAGCACAGGCTGACCACACTGTCCTTCTCACCCAGTGACCAAACAATAACTGTCAGTCATATAAGCTGGACAATTATTATATCTCGCCTTGCACTCTATGGTATGGATGCAATAACTCAGATAGTAACCATGCCTTTACTGTGCTTATGTTGTAGGAATTGTTATCTGCAACATGTCTGAATACATTTTAGATTGTAACCGATAGAATACCTGGATCTTGAATTACATTCAGATTTGATGCTCTGTGATCTGATTGGAACTTTTGGTGTTCAGGGGGCGACCATCCGTAGGGACGAGGTCACCGGAGCAGTGGTGGTCGCTAGGATCATGAGGGGCGGGGCTGCAGACCGCAGCGGTGAGTTTTTTGCTCCTTTCCCCCTCCTGCTTCTCATGCTTTGCTTCTATCCTTATACTAGATCATCTCTGTTTATAGTGCATGATCAGACAAATCCTGCTAAAACGATACCAGATTTAAAATTCAACAGCTGAATTGACTGCCTCCTGCATCTCCCACACAATTCAGTTTAGTTTGATTCATTTATATTGTCATTGTGCCAGCTTCCTCATTAGACACACAGATATAGGCATCTACCATATAAACAGTATATTGTCAGGGCTTTAGTAAGCACAATTTACACATATGCTTCCTGGATGGCGATGTTTTTTGAAGTTGTTAATGAACAGTGGGTGTGTGACTGGCAGTTAGTATTTTAACAGCTCTGTAATAGATACTTCCTCATTCCTCAGACTGTTTTTGTGTGTGTGACTGAATAGTCTGGTACCACCTAGCAGATGGTAGCGGGCCAAACAGATGGTAGCTGTGTTACGTGGGATACCTTGTCATAAATGCCCTTTATTTGTGGTCCCTGATATTTTCTACATTGTTAAAAACGAAAAAAAACCTACCTGCTCCAGAGACTGATGTCTGCTGCTGTCAGACATGATGGTGTTGGCATATAGGAATGTATGCAGCTGCTCATCATGTTTTCCGTTATACAGCTATTTTAGTGGGAAGACCCATGGGTGATAGTCTAGAGTCATTACCCTCCTGAGGCTTTGAGTTGGACATTCTTGATGAGTGTACCGGGAAGGGCCAAAGAGTGATCTTGAGATACATGGTCATCCAGAGCAACTTACAAAAGTGCTTTGAAGTCATTGGATACATCCTTACACTGGGTTACTAAGTAAAATGTTTCATTTACAGCAATTTCTTATCTCATTAAACATCTGACCAGTCAAGGGTAAAGGGCCCAACAGTGGCAACGTGGGGTTTGAATCTGCTACTGATCTGTAGTACAATGCCTTAATTTATCCCCTAATGGGACTTATCTACCCATGAATATGAGTTGTGTGTTTTGATTCAAAAACATTTCAATCCTTTTACACTTCCTTAGCTTTGATAAGCTGAGACAAGCTTATCAAAGATAAGATCAGTTAGATAAGCTGCCTCTGCCCTGTGAGCATCACAGTCATGACGTGTTTACATAATTGTCACTTTAGGATCCACTCCGACTTAAATATTTGCATAGGAACAGTATTTGTACAAAACAGGGCTTTGAGACGCTCTTCAGACCTATATGGAAGAGGTTTATGAGCACAAAATACATTATGTGTTCTGGGTCTTTCTGAGTAGTTTGGGTCTAAAACACCCACACAATTACAGTCACAAGACAAGGTAGGGTCAATGTACAGTACCTGAAATTAGGAAAGTTGTCAAATTCAAAGATCTAGGCAAAAGAAAAGACCAGACAAGGCAAAGTCATGGGCAAGAACACTCTCCAGACAAAACAGCTCAGTGCTGCGTTAAAATCACTAAAAAGCATCTTTAGGTGTCACAACCAGAATCACCAAGTTATCATGAATACAGTATATTGCAAAATAATAAAATTCTCAGGTTACATTATAAATAACCAAATATTTTGACAAATATTAGTACTATATGTCTCTAGAAATGCATTTCCCTCATTGTATATCTTTCCTTTAATTAGATTTATGTGATTTTGTTATGTCCCACATGCTGCTTTGCTAACTTCACTGAGTGCAATGATGCAACTTAAATACTTTTCATATTGTTCGTATTGTCTTTAAATTCTTCAATGAAACAAGTATTTCTGATTTTTACTGTATATTCATTTTTTAATAATAATAATAATAATAATAATAATAATAATAATAATAATAATAATAAACTTTCCCCATATCCCTAAAATTGATGTCCACCCTGTCATATTGGAGTAACTGCCTTTTGAGAAACTGTCATGTTATGTCATGTTATTCCAACCTTTTTATCTTTCTTCAATAGAGGTTGAAAGAACTGCTGTAAGTGCTTTACACTAATATTTCCTAATTTCATTATATTGTGTTTGTAGTTTGATGCTATCAAGCTTAACATGTCCGCCCTGTCACAGTGAAATATTAATAAATATAAAAACTTTTCAGAAATTAAAAATTAATTTGATGCACAGTCTTCAGTCACTTTTTATAGTGAATCACTTCGAAGGTCCACCGTGTGATCATTAAATGCTTACAGTACTTATCATGGCCCACCTTTATCAATCCTTCCTTGACAGGGTGGACATGTGCGTATATTTTTTTGCCACGTTTTTAAAAAAATAGATTTTATTATTATTATTATTATTATTATTATTATTATTATTATTATTATTATTATTAACAAACGTTTTCCTTTAAGTAAATTATATTGTTGAGAAGGGGACAATATACTGTATCCTTCTGAAAATATACATTTAAGAATCATTATGTGATGAAAATGTATTTCCTCTACCTTGAATTTGTCCATGACAGGGTGCTTGTACATTGACCGCATGCAGTTAATTATAAAAAGTGCTGGAGCGTGACAACCTAGGTTTTATATAATAAAGTTCATATGAAATTAAATGGTAAATCATTTTCTTTTTAAAGGAAATTATGGTTTCAAACGCACTTTATAATCATATTAACCCTACTTACAAGAAAAGGCAAAATGTGAGTTTATGGGTGAACGTTTATCTGAGATTTATTTTTCCCCCTCATTCACTTAATTTGTCATCTATCTGTAGCTATCTACAGGGGGTGCAAAAGTTGGAAGTTGGATAGTTGTAAAACTACATGGGTAAAATACAACATACTGACTATTTAATGTTTCACAATTTCTAAATTAATATTTTATTTTGATTCTGTAAAGCCCATTTGCAACAATGAATGCAGCTTGTATTTTAGTATAAACTGTGTTGCTTTTATTATTTCTTTTGATTGAAGATTTAAAAAAAAAAAAAAAAAGAAATTCCTTCCCATTATTATCATGATATAAATTAATCGGCTCCCAAATAAAGTAGGAGTTTGTTAACTGAAATTTGATTTTTACTGGAGTACAGCAGCTTAATACTGGGACATGTGCTTAAAGAGACAATGCTCACCCAGACTAGAGTGGTGGTGACAAAGAATGTTTTCGAGCACTGCATTGAATTGCAGATTCTTTGTACCACACCATAAGAGGCACCCTCCTATGACTTCTGAAATTAATTTAAATATCAGCATTCCAAAACTCTCCATCCAACTTGAAAGAGCAAAAGGGGGCTAGTGTTACCATTTGTGAGCAATGCTTTTTCAGGTTGGATGGAGAGCACGAAAACATTCTGTCACCACCACTTAGTTTAACCAACTCTTAGTCTTTAGACCACTTAGCCTTCACCACTCTAGTCTGGGTGGTCATCATTTCTTACCGGAGTTGTAGAGCCTGCAGCAGGTGCTTGCATGTTGGATTCTACTGTGATGACAATATGGGCCTCTGGCCTTGGAGGTTGGCAAAAGACAGGCGATACATCACCGATATCGAAGTGGAGGAGTAATGAGTAACGAAGATGCTTAGAGGAAATGAATAGAGGAATAAGAGTACAAAAAGTACAAAAGTGAAAGTTGCCAGAAATAACAAACTAGAACAGAGAAATTTAAAAATTCTACTAAGTAAAGCATTTAAAAATGCCAAAGAATAAATTTATCTAGTGCCTGAAAACTTTATGTTTCTTTTTTGTTTTATTCCCAAAAAGATACGCTGCTATGAACTGGAATCCATATTATTGTGCATGACATGTGAAACCAGGATAAAGCAGTTATGGATGAATGAATGAACATACAGTTTAATTATAAAATGTTTGAGGATGTGTTAGATAGTTAATACCTCAAAATATATGCTGTGGGATTCTGAACACATGAAGAATGTTAGCTACCTATACATTTACTTTCCTAATTGACATACATTTGTACATGTACAGAAATAATGCCTATCCTGAAAGCTAATGATGCATGGCAATGTAAATTTGTCCACAGGGTTAGTGCACGTGGGAGATGAGCTCAGGGAAGTCAACGGAAATCTCATCACCCACAAGCGGCCTGATGAGATCAGTCAAATTTTGGTATGACTTTCTGTGATCTGCAGAATATTATGCATTGTCAATTCATATCTTGCAGAATATATATTTACTGAAATGGACAGGTCAGGTATGTACACTTGCTGTTGCTGTTCTAAGAAAGAGTGATTTATGGACTTTTTTTAAATCTTTTTTTTTTACCTCTGGCTGCAGTCTCAGTCCCAGGGCTCCATCACTCTGAAGATAATCCCTGCCATTAAGGAGGAGGACAAACACAGGGAGAGTACGGTGAATGGCATCAGTCATTATGATACACCAGGATCATTAAAAACTATATATGATAGTGGTATTGAACTTGTGCATGTTTGTGTTCTCATATATTCTCTGCTTTATTTAAAAGGTTTATTTAAGAGCCCTGTTTGACTACACCCCACTTGAAGACAAGGCCATTCCCTGCCAAGAGGCTGGACTTCCTTTTCTGCAAGGTGACATCCTGCAGGTGGTGAGCCAGGATGACCCTACATGGTGGCAGGCCAAACGGGTGGGTGATAGCAACCTGCGTGCTGGCCTTATACCATCAAAACACTTTCAGCAGAGGTATACTGTTCTATATATTACAAAGTATGCTTTGGGTTTGAACTATACTGATAATATTGATTAACATACATCAGGTAAAATATCTGCAGAGTAACCTTTTCCAACCAGAATGTGCTTTTATCGCTTTTATCTATTTGTGCAGGCGCCTGGCACATAGACTGAAAACTGGCACTCACCAGAGTCCTAAGTCACCAAGCGCACCACCCTGTAAGTAATCTAAAATGATGTTACCATCAGATCTACAAATCCACTCATAGTCTAAACAGCAGCAGTGGCATTATGAGTCTATTTTGGTCACTCTAATCTGACAGCAAGATGCTTGGCCCAGGCTGAAATGGAAACAGGACATTATGCCTGCCAAAATCAGACAAAAGTCAAACCATTCTCAGATTAATGCCCTTCTGTGCAAACCCCAGGCCATTTCACCTTGTTTGTTTCAGAGCATCTGTTATTATGTCCATACTCACATTTCACTTTATTAGGAATGCATGTATGGCTGCGAAGTAACTCAAATAACAATTCCTTACAACTGTTGTGAGTAGAAAAGCATCCCAAAAAAGCATTTCATGTAAAACCTTATAAAGCTGGTGCACTACACAAGCTGAGGACCACATTGGGTTCCACTTCTGTCAGCCAAGAAGAGTGATCTGAGGCAACAGTTGTACAGGAAACTAACATTCCATGGTTAAAATCACTGAGACAAATTTTCATTATGCTGATATCTGATGTGAAAATTCGCTGAACCTATGACTTAAAGCACTTTGCTGCTGCCACATGAGTGGCTAATTGCATGACTGCATGAATGAGAAGGTTTACTGGTGTTCCTAATAAAGTGAATGGTGAGTGTATATTGTCCATATTGTGCATACATTGTGCTTCCCAAAACAGAAGGAAACAAACAAAAGTAGATTTGATGTGAGGTGATGTGATGTAACGTGTGATATGATATGATATGATATGATATGATATGATATGATATGATATGATATGATATGATATGATATGATATGATATGATATGAGCATGAGTACATTTTTATGCATGGAATATTCACTTTATCATGGTGTGATCTTATGCAGAAGCAGATGCTTCAGTTATCCTTTTTTCACTCTGCTTGCTACAGATGACCAGGCTTGTGATAAAGGTATGTGATTGGGGGGAAAATTGTAAAAAATAAAATATGACAGGGTCTATACTGTATGCATAAGCTAAAATGGACTTGAGACCAACTTTGTGTAGATTATGCCACAATGTTTAATTTCACTCCTATTCTATACACTTACACACTTACAATAGATCCGTTTACTAAATACTGTATCTTAGGTAAGCTAGTCTATAGTGAAGAAAAATACTTACCAACATTTCAAAACATTGAACCATCAACTACTACCTACTAATTTCCAAAAGTGGTGGTGTAACTGATGCTTTTCCTGTCTGTTTGTATGGAGCCATCTCAGAAATGCACAATAGGTACTGAGTAAGATTTTTTGTTATTGAAAATTACTAATATTAGTGTGTGCATTGCCAACAAGAAGTACAATCTTTTTGATTCCTTATGAAAGAATCTATAACATGTCAGAGGGGTAAGGTGCGTATATATATAGAAATATTGGTGTAATGTTTTTGTCCTGTCTGAGGTCCACTTTTAGCCACATGTTCACTTTCATTCTAATACCCACCATTTGTGTTTTTCTTTATTATTATTCTTTTATTATTATATTATTAAAATGGATTGCATGTACATGGCAGAATTCTGCTTCCAAACCACAGTGGGGTTACTGTGACAGTACATTTTATTTTACTTAAGCCTGCATTATATATCAGCACCCATACCTGCAGTACACCATGAGTGAATTTTAAATTGGCCCATCCATTCATCCATCCATCCATCTAGGAACCTCTGTAATCCAACCTGGGACCATGGCGTGACCATTGTATTACCCATTTTGTATGACTGTAGTACAGCCTCCGATTAATCTAATCTGCATGTCTTTGGACTGTGGGAGCAAACCAGAGAACCTGGAGGAAACACACCAAGCACAGGGAGAACATGCATACTCTATGCACACAGACCCGACATGGGAATCGAATGCAGGACCTGGAATTGCAGGGCGACAGTGCTAACCACTAAGTCACCATGCCGCCAAAGTGCCACATGCCCACTGCTTATGCCAATTTTACTGCTCAATCTCAGCAGAGTATCCATTGATGTGGCAGGATGAGGCGACTTTTGAATGAAGCATAGACTCTCTTTGCAGTTGTATGCTTGTGATAGTAATGGTACAAACTTCCTCGCTCTCCCACTGCCCAACCTCCAACCTGCTTTGTACTCATATACATGATCCAGTTCCTTATCGATGCTCCATTTTCTCCATTCCTCCATCCTCTTCTCCTTTCTCCTTTCCTACCTTTTCCTAGAGGACTGTGACTGTGGAGGCAGTGGACAGCACATAGGTAGGTGAGACAGCACTGTCCTTTGTACAAACACTCATGCTGGTTGTGGCGTTGACATTTAGTGATGCTTAGTGATGTGGCGGTGAAAAAGGAAAAAGAAAACATGTTGCACTTGCAGAAATGTGTATTACATCTGTTAAGCCCAAGCAATAGTTCAACAAGAACAGCTCACTGCACTGCTGCTGTCTGGCTGCTTTACCGTCTGTCTAGATGCTGGCGCTTGGCATGTGTGGCAGGAGTCTTCTGTCAGTGTGCTTCACTTCATGTTTTAAAGAGAGCTTTGCTGTGAACATATGGCTTTATCTTGGATGTGCTTTGATTTAAATACCTGGCAGAGTCTGTAGCATGGCTGCTAGCTTGCTGACAGTGGTCCCAGTGAAAAAGTGTTGGATGTGTGATGATGGTCTAATACTAGTTGTAGTTTCTCCAAAGTGTAAGGCGGTGGCACCCACCTGTGGTCAAGCCTTTTCCTGGGAGTTCTATTCAGGTACCGCTTCCCATTTCTTCCCATTGCTGTCATATGGGGCAGCTGAATGGTCGTTATGTTGTGCAGATAATTTCACTTGTTGATAATTAATAATAATGAGTACATTATTACAACATCCTTATCTTGTTTAAGAAAAAAGCAGGCATGCAAACATGAATTCAAATATCAAAATAGAGCTCCCTCTGACATCTGTTTGTTATTTATCTTCACTTCACTCCAACCATCAATATACTGTTTTTTCTCTTCAACCTTTTTGTGCTGCTCTTCCGAAAAAAAAAAAAAGAAAAAAAAAGTTCAATGCAGTTGTTTTTCAAGAACATATTGTTCAATGTTCTTACCACATTTTATTGGATTTCAGCAAGTCTTAGGAGAAGTTTCCGGTTAAGTCGAAAGGATCGACACAGCTCTCCTGAAGACTCACAGCCCGCAGAGTCCGGAGAATCCAAGTTTTTTGTCTATGAAGAGGTCTTGCGCTATCAGCAGAAGTCTTCAGACAAACCACGACTGGTGGTGTTAATTGGTAAGAATCAAAAAAGATGCCCCATCATTGTGCCTTTTTGGCATTTAGTGAAGAAGCAATTTCAGGGTTTTTTCCCCCCACATATTCTGCTTCTCCTTTTCTCTAATTATCTCTCTAGGGTCTCTGGGTGCTCGAATCAATGAACTGAAACAAAGAGTGATTGCTGAGAACCCACATCGCTATGGAATAGCTGTACCACGTGAGTCTACTTTGACTGATCAAACACAATAAAGAGATTCTCAGAGTAAAAGGGTAGCGTTACAACTTAATTATAAATGTCAGAGACTTATCAGTGATTTTGTAAAAGTAAGCTCTAGTGGTATTAAATGAACACATTAAAAACATGTAATATGTGCTTATATATATGACAGACACCACTCGGCCGAGGAAGAGCCATGAGAAAGAGGGAGTTGAATACCATTTCATCTCAAAGCAGGCCTTTGAGGCAGATATTCAGAGTAACAAGTGTGTTCTCCTTTAACAATAAGAGACTTTTACAGTCTTGGTCATGTTTGCTAACTACAATAAATCTTTTACAATAATATACAGCACTAATCTGCACTTGCTCTCCTGCTTTAGGTTTATTGAGTATGGAGAATATAAAGATAACCAATATGGGACAAGTTTGGAGTCTGTTCGGAGTGTATTGGCCAGAAACAAAATGTGTTTAGTGGATGTTCAACCTGAGGTTAGTATTTCTCTCTCTCTCTTTCTCAACTTTTTTCTGCATTCTCAAGGTTTAAGATTAAAAAATAAATGAGACAAAGGTACAAAATGTTCTAGCTTAAGGATAAGTTCCGGTCACAGTATTATTCATTGTATTTTGTAACTAAATACAGGATAACATACTGTAATAAACTTTAAGTTTTAGTCTCATAATCTGCATGCTAAACTAGCTAACATGCTAACCAGTCGCTAACCTAGTTATTAGGAAAATCTTGGTAGCTATGATATATTTTAAGATATTTGTATATATTTGTATATTTGTATACACAGCTTAAAGCTAAAATAATAAAATCTGACCTGTGACAAATGTGAATTAGTTTACTAACAGTTTATTAGTTTGCTAGTTATATGCTAATATGAAGTGCTGAGGTTGCACAGAAGCACCAGGCAGTGTGACTTAACACAAGTTAATAACTTACTATAAATTATAGCATTAGCATTAACAAATGTTACAGTAATTTGCCAGTCTGGTATTACTAGGACAGTGATTATTAGGAATATGTTTGTTAAAACATGGGCTCGCTGGTTAACAGTGTTTTATTGAGGCTATTCCCAAACCGGACCTTGAGAATGGAACATGCACTATTGCTGTAGAGGGCAGAACAAATATGTCCTCTTATCATAAAAGGTGGGAAGTTGCTGGCTGAGGTGTCATCAGTGTTATGAATTGTTGTGATTTTTTTATTTAAAAAGATATATATTTACATCTGCTGTGATAATAAATTATAAGTGTTGAAAAAAGCACTGATATCCATAGGCCTTTTTAAATTAGTGACCAGTTCTTATGGGTTATAACAAATGTAACTCAGTGCATTAGTTATTAGTTAAATTAGTAAAAATATCCAAACTTATATACTGTATATATAAAGTATAGTGTTATATTTTAAACAAAATAAGGTTGTCTTATGCCCCTAATTCAAAATACTGTAAGTAACAGTCCAATGATGACCAGCATATAACCCCACATATAGCCATAAAATGACACTGATGATCTAATCCAATTATGACTGCCAAAACACAGCCACAACAAAACATAATCATATCACACATTTACTATACAGTACATCTGGGCCACTTTCATCATAAATGTAAAATGCCACTCTACAATGGTTGTACTTAAGCATACATTCCAAATATCATCACAAAGTTTTTGTGGGTTATATATGAGGGGTGTTCAAGACAAACTGGGACTTGTGATGACTTCAGAAGACTTCAATCACAGTATTGTACAGTGATGAGACTCTTAGCCGCAGTAAAACATATGAATGGTGCGTATGTTTTAAAGACAACGGTACCTCCATGAATGAATATCCCAGTTAAGGTGGCTCAAAGCCCATTGCAGTTGTTCCCGTGAACATTCAGCTAGTAGAACACCTGATCCTTGAGAATTGACGGAAGACTTGTGAGACGCGTCTGTCTGTGGAAGCTGTGTACACCACTTGCACTTTCAACATGTTTGGGCCATTAACCGAGTTTCTCGGGAGATGGTGTGTCAGACACAGGCAGGCAGGATGATCATGTCTCCGGGTTACTCAGAAAACCTTCTACTTTGATGGTATCCAACCACTAAGGAAACACTGGGATAAGTGCAGTAGTGTAGCAGCCGATTATATAGACAAATACAGTTAGTTTTTACTTTTTCAACAGATTTTTGTCAAAGTCTGTGTTTGACATGAAAGTCCCTCTTATATATGATGGTGACAATGGTGACATATTTTCTGCATCTGGAAACATTCTCATGGGCTGTCAACAAAAATAAAAATTTTGTAATTATTTTTAAAGATGTTTTAAAAAAAACATTTATACATCATTATATAAAACAAACTTATGAAAACAGTTTGTGCATGGTGCCAAACCTTTTACCGTGAGTAGTAGTTCATAGTAGTAGTACAATGAATGAAATCCTAGGGTTTATGTAGGTTTATTTATTTGTTTGTTTGTTACAATTAGATTGCTGTGTGTCTGAATTCTGTTCACCTGCCACCCTGCCATGGTTAAAAGCTAATTACAAAATTTTCATCCCTTATAAATGACCAGGCTTTAAAAATCCTTCGCACAGCTGAGTTTAAGCCTTATGTGATATTCGTCAAGCCATTTATCCCCGAGAGCCACCACCATTGCAGCAGAGCCACATCACCATCAGGGGGCGACAACGCACACCTTTCGGTAAGAGCTCTTAAACCCCTTAAGAAATACATACAGTAAGATGACTAAATTGTACTCTTAAAAAAAGTAAAAAGATATAATAGATATGATCTTACATATATTTTCACAAACAGTAACTATGAATTATGGCTATAATTAGAATTTTCAAATTCTGTACAATTACAGAGAAGGCAATTTTTGACAGAAAATTTTGGGGCAATTAGTAGAAGATGGTAGATGCGAGTGAAGCAGTTTTGAACTGAGCTAGTTGTTGATATATCATCTATGTCGTGCAATTATCAGAATGTATTTGCTACATCTTTATGTAAAGGAGGAAGAGCTTCAGGAGATGCGTCATTCAGCTGAGCAGCTGGAGCAGCAGTATGGCCACTTGGTTGATAGGGTCTTGGTGAAAGAAGACTCCGCCAGTGCTTGTGCAGACCTCAGGAGTATCCTGGAGCGACTGGAGAGGGAGCCACAATGGGTTCCAGTCAGCTGGATCCGAACATGAATTCTTTCTCAGTCTGTAATAAGGTGCTCATGAACCTGACTGTCTCTGTGTCAACCACAAAAGTGCATCTAAAATACTATTGTGTAGCTGTGCTTTAAAGAAGGGGCCAATAGTCTTGCATGAATTAATGTCTGGACAAATTACATCCATTAAGCAGGGCTCAGGCTTAACAGTGTAACTGAGGAACATTAAACATGAGCATCCTTGCAAACAGAAATCTCATATACACACAAAGTGTTTTGAATTTAAATTCCATGGCGTTATATTCCTGCCACAATTCAGTACAACTTTGGTTCTTGTATCTTATTGATAACATCAAAAACACAGGCTTTGGTTCTATGTCAAGTGGAGGGTGAATAAGCATATCGTATCTAATACGACACTCTAAGTTAACAAGCTAAGAAGCTTTAACAAACTAAGTTAACAAGCTAAGTCCCTTGTATGTGTGGGTTGTTTTCATGTTCTCTGGTTTTCTCCCATTGTCCTTAAATCTGCCATACGCCAGATTGTCTGGTGTACATGAGGTGTGAATGAGAATGAGAATCCTTGAATGAGTTTTCTGCGTGAAACTCCTGATCCACCACAGTATTGACCAGATAAAAGTGATTACTAAAAATTGATGAATGAATGAATGAATGAATAATTCAATGGATTATCTATCAAATGTGCAAGGCTAAAACTTGATGAAATACCTGAAGACTTTCTTGTTACTTCTTAAAGGAAAAGGGATGATAGCAGAAAAGTACAAATGGAAGAGATGGTAAGATAACAAGCAACTAATAATTAGCTTATAATGACCTAATAATTAGGTTACTAGTCTTGCCATTGTTTTTAAAATAAGATGTGTACACAAACATACACATTACACTCTTTATTTATTTAGAGGAAGTTTTTAAAAATAAATATGATAATTACTTGCACATATTAAAATATGGTTAAATATGTTTAATACGTAATGTGACCTGGCGACACCATAGTGTTCTGATTAGCACTGTGGCCATGCACATCCTGTGTGTGTGTGTGTGTGTGTGCGTGTGCGCGTGTGTGTGTGTGTGCGTGTGCGCGTGCGCGTGTGTGTGTGCCACCTCATCCTGGGTGTATCTTGCCTCATGCCCTGAGTCACCTTGGATAGGCTCCAGGCCTCCTGCGACCCTGTACAAAATAAGTGGTACAGAGAATGAGTGCGTGAGCGAGTAATATAACCCAAACAGTTAAGAACGTGTTCCCTGTGAAAAGTTTTGAAATTCACATGATGTAGCCATTTGTCGTTTTTACTTCTTATTCTGCATCTGATATCATGTTATATGTATATGTGCAAACCCCTGGTCATTAATATTTATCAATTCTATAGTCTGTAACCATGACTGATGTGTTGGCTAGATTTTCCTAAGTTGGCTAAATATTATTGGATATCAGTATTAAACTTTAATATCCAGCTAAATCATAGTATTCAGGAATGAGGCATGTTAAAACCCTGGAGTCATGTAATAATTGTATGTTACTGCCTTATAACCCTTTGACTATTTTGATATTAATATCCTGTAATATGAATTGTGATGGGTTCCTCTTTATGTCTGAACAAGTGTGCTAATACATACTGTACTTATGGGCATGATGTTAGAAATCACTTATTTTTATATTAACATGTAAGAAAATGATAACTCTAATAGAGTGTCCATTTTAGAAATTAATCATATATCTTTTTTTTACATCATGTGGTAACCCAATAAAAATTAAAATCAAATACATTTTGTGGGATTTCTTTGGATGATGGTCATTAAGAATTAAAGGTCATTAAATAGATTTTTACATGATCAGTCTTGAGCAAAGCTTTCGGCAAATAAAATAGATGCAAATAGTTGCTGCATGCCACTAGATGGTAGTATATGAGCTGTGCTGTTTGTTTTGAATCCTAAACAACTATAAACTACCAATGACACCCTACCAAATCATGAAATCATATTCAAATAATATACCTAACCTTAATTTTTTTTTCCTCAGTTACTGAACTGCTAATATAACTACATAGTCTATGAAGCACTTTCATGTATTGTTATCAGAAATAACTATAATCTAAGTATCCTTTAACTGCAATGTAGTATTTGGCCTGATAATGGAGTATATCGCCTAATCATTTCTCTGGTTTATTTTTATTCTCGCAATCACTAACCAAATATTGCCAGATATGGTAGCACTATTTGCGTTTCATCAATCATAGGATCTTGTATTTTCAGTAGAAATTACTATAATCTAAGCATTATGTAACTGCTATGTGGAAGTTAGGCTTGAGGTATTTGGCTGGATAATGGAGTATATGCCCTAATCATTTCTCTGGTGTATTTTTATTCTTGCAATCATTGAACAAATATTGCCAGACTAGTTAACACTGTTTGCATTTCATCATATTAGGATGCTAGCTAAATGTGAGTCCATCATAATGCCCAAAAAACTGCTGTAGACACAAATAAAACAGCCAGCTGTGGGTCCCAAGCTGCTGACTTTTTTTTTATTTTTTACATTTTTATAATTCCTATCATGTGGTATGGGAACGTAAACCTCTTAAGTTCCTATACCACTTCAGTTTCCTATACCACTTAAGGCTGAGAAGGCCGGCCTGCATAATTGTCATCATATTAATACTGAAAAGTTCTGATGTAGAAAAACAGAAGTGTTAAAAATAGGACATAGTTAGTCATTTCCATGCCTTCTGTGCTTTTCACCTCCTTTCATCAGAAATCTTGAAAATGCGTTGATTATTCAGAACAGACCAGGAAGTGATGTGGTTGCTGGAAGTAGATAAGTATTCTAGAAAAAAAATTATGTCACAACATACTTACTGTATGTAAAACAGTGAGTTTGCAATAATTGTGCTGCATATTTTATTCTCATGTTTTCTACATATTTAAAAGTGTAAATTAATCATGGATGTGACATCGAAAAGGGGACTGACAGCCCCCTGCAGTTGCCTGCAGAAACTTTGCATCAGTTCTAATCTACCATAGCAAATAAATAAATAATGAATAATTAAAATAAGAATGTAAAAATTATATTGGGTTCAAGTGTTTGAAGGATGTTTCGAACTGCTTAGATGTTTAAAATTACTGACTGATCAAAAACATGAACAGAAATGCATTAGGGCAGCTGCCTTTTGTTTTGGACACATCTTGTATTTTGCAGCGTTGTAGTGTGAGTGGAGACATGTTTCCTGTCACGTAGATGCTTCTACAACTGCTGTGTAAAGTTCCTTAAACTGTAATACGTCGACTATTCTGAGTGCAGCATTAACACTGACATGTTGGTGTTTGTGGCACTGTGTGACATGTTTAAACCAGTCCATCCTCAATTCACCTGGATACCTCCTTGTGTGAACACATCCTGAGGTCTCAGAAAGTCACTAAATTACCATACTACCTATTACTTGTCACATAGTCATCTTTCCTTAAACACTGTTAATACTGTATATTGTCACTGGATTTACACTAGTTTTGAATGACTATGGAACCATGGGGAATATTATTCTTTTTATACAACTCATATAGATTAATAAGTAGCATTCATGCTAACTGCCAGGATCGGTAAATATCACCAAAGTAACTTAAGCCACAATGTCACGAGGAACCAAGGCATTTTAGGCCCAAATGAAAGCTGTTGGAGTTGATTTCTATAACCACATGTCTGTGTAGCAGTAACAGAGACATCTTTAAATAATGACCATAACATTACTTGACCTTGCAGTGTGGTATGTCTGGAAGATAAGACCTACTGTAAGTGTCTGGCCCTCCTGTATGCCAGGATAACAGAATGGTGTGATATGACCTTGGGTAGATACCCTAGCCAGGGTTAATCACAAGGTCATTCAGAATAATCGGTCCACCAATGCATGCAAGGCAAGTGTAATGCCAGTGCATGCCATTTTTGTACTCTTTTTTGCTTTGGTACTTTCTAAAAAAAAAAAAAGGCTGAAGTTGAAGAAACTCTTTGAAGAGAATCATGCAATAGACTCATAAAGAGAGACCTTAAGCGATTCCAGCACATGGGGTGATCCAGGGCATAGTAGCAGGGGATGCCCAAAATATAGACACCCCTTAACCACTTACAGAGGTGAACACTAAGACAGTGGGCATAAATGTTCAAAGGGACGCAGACATTGGCTGGACAAGTCTTGCACCATGGCTTACATACAGTAGTTTAAGCTGTTAAAGCCGATGTACTGTATCTTGCCTCAGTCCAGGCTAACCTCAGTACTACAACAGAGGCTTCCAGACGACAATCACAAACAGCTTATATTTATTGTATCCAATGTTTTTACAACTGAAAAGTAGTACAACCATAAATTATACACAGCCAAGATTACTGCCAGTAATGTGTTCCTTCCCCTCTCTTTTGCCAAAAACTTGG
Source organism: Clarias macrocephalus (assembly GCA_011419295.1). NCBI lineage: Eukaryota > Metazoa > Chordata > Actinopteri > Siluriformes > Clariidae > Clarias > Clarias macrocephalus. The sequence continues at coordinate 22,195 of JAAGKR010008229.1, forward strand.
AAGAACACAATTGTTTTGGAGGACTTTGTATGCTGCAGCATAATAATATCCCTTCGCTAGAACTAAGGTGCCCAATCCTGTTTCAACATGATAATGCCCCTGTGCATAAAGTATGGGTCATGAAGACATGGGTTGGAAGAACTCGTCTGACTACGTCCTCCTCATCTTCGACTTTGTTAATGTTTTTATGGCGAAAAAGACAATTCTACAGTGGCAACCAAGGAACAAAGCACATGTGAAAATCAGAGCACAAACATTACGGGAATGCACTGGATATACTGTACAAAAGCATATACAAAAGTGAAAGCACATGCAAAAGGAAAAATGCTACAGAAGGTCAAGTTGAGCTCATCAGTCACCCTGCCGCCTTGGAACACTTTCGGCGTAGAATATCTCTTTTGCCGAGTTTTACTTTTTCTGTAATGTTTGTACTTTGACTTTTGTATGAGCTTATGTCCCTCGGGCTCACCATACAATTCCCCCCAACTATGGTCCATAAATCTAGTGGCAAGAGTTCCCAGAAGAGTGAAAATTATTCAAAAACAACTGGGGGGACTAAATATGGAAGGATATGTTAAAAAATATGAGCACGAGTTTCATGGTCAGACATCCATGCACGTGACAAAAAATTCTATATATCTCCTGACTATAAAGTGTAAATATCCTATGAAAGTTCTCTATTTCAATAACATTCAGACAAATGCTACATAAATCATCAGGTTTTGGGCTAAGATGGAGATTATACTAGTATGCTATTTAGTCAACTCTGCTCTTTAGCTTTAAAAACTAATTTAGATTTTCCTTAGCTTTTTCCATGCAAGCTTAATTATTAATAGTCCTTGTGCATTGTGTGGCAAACTTTCAGTGCCCGTATTCTGGCAAATGATCAGCTATTGATATGAAGTGAAATGGTCTCCCACCCTGTATTGTTTTCCTTTTCATTTAGGATATCGTCCATCTGCCATGAAAACAATACCTTCGTATTCCTTTCTCAATGCCATGGCAGCATTCGTAACAGCAGGAACACCAAAATTAACCCATGGTTGTAGAAAATTTGATGCATGTAATGGCCCTAAACCTCTGTAAATTAAACAGAACTAAGCTTTTTTTTTTTTTTTTTTAAACACGCTGTTACTATAAAGCTAAAGCTCTAAGCACTGTCATAGTCAAATACACTAAGCAGGCACTGTGACAGCCAACTTCCTGTTTTGAAAGTTTGTTGAAGTATTGGGGCAGACTGTGGTTGTGGTCATTGAGTAAACGGTGATCATTGAGGATGTTCTGAGAGAAGCACTGATAAAACATTACAGGAAAAAGTGCATGTATGAACATCTTTTAAGGTAAACTACGCATTTCCTTTACTTGTTTTCTTTTTTTCTATTTAGTTAGTATGTTTAGATTTTTTTTAAAGCAGTGTGTCACAGAATACTATACTATTGGAATCTGCTTCTGTTTTTGCTTTGTTTTCTTTGTATCTTTGAGGTGATTAAGAATTATTTTAGCCATAGCTACTATAGCTATGATTTTGTTTGGGCAAGTCAGGGGGTTCTACAAGCTCACTAACGAAGGACATTCTTTGCAGCATTATGTAAGCAACTTCTTTATATCAAAACGGCTTATCTTTTCATGGCTGGAGATAAACAAGATATTTATGCACATGACATACAGTATATTTATGCACAAAACCACAACACGTGTTCTGAAATGAAACTTCTGAAGCATACTGTATCAAGGCAGATATTGTGATGTTTATACACTGAACTGGTCAGACCAGTTCATTTAAGGCTATCCAAAGTTATTTATAGGCATCTCACGCTCAGTCAGTGGTGATAATATATACACTGAAATTTGAAACAATAACCATCTTCTAAAGGCGTTTCAAACTTATCTGTGTACACATGACATAAATTGATTAAGTATTTCATGTTTGTAATTTGCCCACATGATAATCAGAATTATTATTTGTAGTAGGAGTAGAAGTTTGTTTGTTTGTTTGTTTGTTTGTTTGGTCGGTTGTTTGTTTGCTTACTTCTTTTATTTAGCTAGAGTGAAAGCATGCTGCAGCAAACAAGTTGCTTTGTGGTTCTTAATTACCCAACTTGACCAGTCAAACCACCAGATCATATACCAGATGGGCACCTGATGCTTAATGCCAGATGTTTTTGTAAGCATGCAAATATGCATTTTTTTGTCAAGTCAACCACTGAGACCAGTAGGGGGCATCGTGTGTTTTGTTGTGTGTCATTACAGATGAAATTTCTATTCCTGAAGAAAGCACTATGCAGAACTTTATTTCTGACAGGCATCCATGTATTCTAAACTCCTAAAAAATATTTGCTAACTAATCCTTTGCTCTATAGCAGGGTTACTAAAGTTTGGTCAGGTGGTCTATCATTTTTTCCTACCCTGCCAGACATTACTCTCGGTAGCAGGAATTTATAGTTGCTTCACTCCGCGCTACTTTCTCACTATATCGTACGTATAGTTTTGAATGGATGTATCACTGCAAAAATACAGTAGCATTTTATGACACGATTTAACGTTATCCGTATTCAATCCCTATCGCTGTAAGGTTGTTATCAATATTTGACAAGCTTTTGAGTTAACGTTATCCGTAAAATAAAACGTGCAATGAAACACAAACAAATGCACTTTCATTACTAAGCAAGTCACTCGGAGTAGTAGCATGGATTTATGGGCGGGGCTCAAAAGCCACATATATATGTGACGTATTGATCGTATGCGCATGCCACATCTTAAATTAGAAATGCAGTCCGTACAATGAATTAAATGAAATAAGTGTAAAGTTTCATACTACGAAAAAAAAACGTGTATATTTTTCAAAAGTTTTGTTTTGTAGTCTGTTTGGGGATAATTTCGGCCTTGCCGGGTATTGAGGCAAAACAATAGTTTCTCCTTGTTTGTCATGGTAACGCTGTCAGCCGGTGAGCGTTACAGAGTTGAACGCCACAGAGCTTAACCATATGTGGTTTAAATGCAGCTAACAGGCAGTCGGTCAAAATTAGCCAAATAGCTATCGGCTAACAGACTTTCTGTCTTACTGGCATGAAAACGCAAGACTTCTGTGACACGATGTCACCGTCCAAATATAAAAAGAAAAGGTCAGTGTCTCCATCTAGTAACATTTCTAGGTGGCACGGTGGTTTAGTGGTTTAGTGCTTGGTGGGTCTCCTCTGGGTACTCCACAGTCCAAAGACCTGCGGGTAAGGCTGATTAGCATTTTAGAATAACCCGTACTGTGCGTGTGTTTGTGTGTGTGGTCCTGTGACAGATTGGCACCTCCTCCAGGGTGTACCCCGCCCCGTGCCCTAAATCCCTGCCCACCCGGATACAGGATAAAGCAGTGTAGACGATGAGTCAGTGCCAATTCTCAGACTAGGTGTAGGTGCTGCATATTTTGACTGTCTTTTGGGCCAATCATGTGCATGCTCCATATTGCACACTCAATTTTGTTTTAAAGATTAACTTTTCAGAAAGCTGCAACCAATCAGCTTCACTCTCTCGGTCCATCTGGATCAGCAGGTAAAATTCTGTGATTTCTCCGTACTTGAAGGACAAGGTGCACCTGAAAACTGCATTTTCCCCTATTGCCAACAAATAAATCTAGTATCATCAGGGGTACCTCAAGTGATTTTACTTATTTTAATAAATAATTTTGATATCAGTGTGTCTTGTTGTGCTGTCCTTTGAGGTCAGATTGTTTAATAAATTTATTCAGGCATCAAAACAAACACACTTTATTTATTTAGTTTGTTTAGTCAAAAAATCAGTCAAAGTTTTTTTTTCTAAAACTCCTCTTGATGTTTGAATGTTGAAATCTGGATCTGCTTAGGTTCACAGGTAACTTTTGCAGGCAAACATTGCCATTTCTTTTGCACTAACTTGGAACATAGGTTTAATCTTCCTGAAACTTAAGTGTAATTTGATTTAATAAAGTTAGAGTTGCTTTGGTTTAAGCATCTGATTGCAGTCAAACAGTGGCATTTGAATATATTGTCTTACACTGTCTTAAACATGAATGTATGTTGCTTGCAAGTTATAAGCAAGTTTTAAGAACACCTGGTTAAATAGCGTTTCACAGTTTCAGCACAAAGCAGGTTTGGATAGTTTGGATGGCATTATGGCATACTTATTCAGTTACTTATCTCTCATTACAGGTGTGGCATGGGTGTTCCACTTCCCTTTCTGACATCACCGGGAAATAATTAAATTTAAATTAATTTTTCATTTTTAATTTATAATTTAATTACTTATTTTGGTGACACTTTGGTGGTGTCTTAAAAGGGGGTCAAACGAACACCTTATGTGAACCATTGTCCAAAATCTTAGTGCTTAAATTCAACCAATACACATTCCTAATTTGCATATGTACTTTCTCCAGCGTGACTTGTGAACGTCTGTACATGCCCCTATGGCGCAATTTACTAATGACTTAAGTGACAATTAACAATCTTCCTAGCATACTTCATTCTGCTATACCTGACTAAGGTCTTCAGGTTATGAACAAGCCTATGCCAATTTCATAATGGGTGTTATTAAGAAAGAAAACACTGACATGAGAAATCAATATAGTCTTATATAGGGGAGCTTTGGGAAACCTTGGTCTGTCTGCTGTTGCGGCTGCTCGTCTGCAAGGGTGCATGACTCAGAAATTGTGCAAATGCAGGTATGTTTGGAGTCTTTTGTAATGTGTGTTGTAATAAATCAAAATCCTGTTTGGTTTTTAAAAAGCGTGGCAAGTACAGTAATGCACATTATATACATGTACAGCTTTCTAGAGACAGAAACAGACATATATACCTGTTTAGTGGTTTGTGTACATTTGTGAAAGAGATGGAGTAAAATTGTTGGATTTAGGAACACATTTACGATCATATTTTTTTACTTAATTTGTGAAGAAAATTATTATAATAATAAACACACAATTTATGTTGAATATAACTTTAGCTTTGTACTATTTTTCACTACAATTCCAGCAGAGGTCCTTCTGTTTAGAAACTCTTCCGGCTTTGACTGGCTCACTTCCTCTAGCACGCACGCAGCGAATGATTCTGTTCCGCACGCTGATTGGTTGAGCGCTTTGTGTTACTGGGTTTTCATTGGTCAATATGATTAGACCACAAAGCCCATGCGCACAAAAAGAGTTAGGGAAGCGGTTGAAATCTGCTCCACATTAACTGCGCAGCTGAGCTGTGAGAGGGGGCGTGCCGACCAAACGAACTGCTTTTTGCGCTTTATCTTGGCCAAAAGCGTGTCGAAACAATAGGAGTTGTTTTTTTTTCTTCGATGAAAGTAGTTTGTTTTTTAGGGAGAGCAGAAGAGTTTTTTTTGTGGTGTCTAGGGCAATTTCCGCGCTTTCGGATGAACTGCACCAGGTAAGATGAGTGCGTCATGACTGTGGAGTGAGTAGGTTTTATAGCTGTGGTTGTGTGCAGAGTGTTAAAGTGGAGTTTATTTTCTATTAATACATTCTACAAAGAGCCAATTCTCATGTGTGTGTGTGTGTGTGTGTGTGTGTGTGTATAAAATCTTGTGAGGGTTGACCATTACTTGCCGATGTATGCGAGTTTAAAATCACTGCCGTTTTAGACGTGAAACAACACTATCAGCTCTGCAGACTTTTCTTGCCTCGTCACAGCTCCAGTCAGCATCGATTAAATAAACATACAATCTGTTTACATAACTGCCACGCGAAGAATAAACAAGAGGTTCGACTTGAAAGTAAATAACAACAAAAAAAACTAGCATTACTATATTTGATCTCATTGTCTTTTTTTCTGAAGTTTGTTTACTGAACACGTGGAATTTATAACAATTTGCAGGATCTTCTATGAGACTGAAGATATTCCTTTTACATGATTGCACTGACGTTTTCCTCTTTAGGATTTCCTTCTAGACTTTCTCTTGTAGTCTTAATCTAATTTAATGCCTTTTTTGTTTTGTTTTTAAACAGAGTTTTGCACATCTTTAACCCTAGACCAATGCCATCTCCCATCATGCCTGTGGATGTGGCCATGAGAATCTGTCTGGCACACTCTCCGCCCCTTCGCAGCTTCCTTGGTTCCTACGAGCACTACAAGTCCCGAAACTTGGTCAAGCCATTCAAACCACTGAGATCATGCATGAGCTCGAAGACTAAAGTGGAGGCCACCAACCGAGGATGGAAAAGTCCTAAAGGCAAAGCCAAGAAGAGAGTGGTTTTTGCTGACTCCAAAGGCATGTCGCTAACGGCAATTCACATCTTCAAGGACTTTGAGGAAGACCCGGTGTTACCGTCAGACTTGCAGTTTGAAATGTCAGACTTGGAAAATGCCATTGTTGGCCTGAAAGTGGAGAAAGAGCAGAGTTTCGTTTTAGACTTCGCCCAGCCTGCGGCAGACTACCTGGACTTTCGGAACCGTCTCAAGAAGAACCTGGTGTGTTTAGAGAATTGTGTAATCCAGGACAAATCCCTCATGGGCACGCTAAAAGTTAGCAATGTAAGTTTTGAGAAGTCCGTTCATGTCCGGATTACATTTGATTCATGGAAAAGCCACACGGACGTTCCTTGTGTGTATATGAACAATGTTTATGGGTGTGCAGACATTGACACCTTCTCCTTCACCATTGATCTGCCAAGTTCAGTGTTGCATGAGGATCGGGTGGAATTCTGCATCTCCTACCGAGCTAGTGATGAGATACACTGGGATAATAACGACGGGAAGAACTACAGGTTGGCGCATACGGATGATGACAGCAGACAGACCAAACAAGCCACTCAGAAAACAGTGTATGAAAACGGAAGCCCTAGCAAAAGGCCTGAGATGGAATTTGATCAGTTCGGGAGTCCAAGGACCTCTACTGGTTTCTTTCCAGAATGGCAAAGTTGGGGGCGAATTGAAAACAACTCCCCCTACTGGTGAGGGTACATAGTGCTTTAAAATGGCCTCAAAAAATGTGTTGAATCACTTCTAGGAGGCGGTGCAAGAAGTGAAGTGTAGACGCTGTCTCAGAATTGATAGACATAGTGAGATTACTTGTACTAGTAAATATATTTAAAAAGACAACCTTAAAATGATAAATGAAATGCTGAAGCCCATTACTACAATTATCCTGGCTGTATTCCTCATTCATACAGTCTGTCGAGTGTTCAGGATTTTGTCAGGTTTTGAAGTGAATTGATCTTTAGTCAGTTTGAGTCAAATACTAATTATTTTAACACTATTCAATAAAGTTGATTTAAATTATTTGTTTCCCTGTGCACTAAAAAGCAGTTCCAAAGTTGGAAGTGCTCTACCACAACACGTTTCCTGAAATGGATCACCTTTTTTGTTCAAGCCAGATTGAAAAATTGTGGCATTATTAGGATCCTTTTCAAGAACAAGTTGCACATCAAAATTTTCACTATTGTGCAGTACTTTTCTGTTGAATTTGATTTTGTACAGTAAGATTTATTCTGTGAACTTGATTTGTGTGCAACACGGAGAGAAAATCCATTTTTCCCTGTGGTGATTCAGAAACGCCATGCATTCAATCGATGAGAAACATTTCCTCCATTTGGAGTGTAGCTGTTTGTTTTTATGGATGTGCTTCCATGAAAACAAGAATAGGGGAATTTGCACTGTGTAAGATGCCTTTAAACTAAATGTGCAAGTGGAATTATTTGGTACAGCGTGAAGGTGCTTCATATTGAAGTTGATGTATTTTGTGGTACCGTTTTATTGGCCACTTTGCACACCAGGAGCAATAATCTAAAATGTGTACATTATGGGCACCTGTGTAATATACTGCTGATTGTTAAGCATCATTATTCATGCACCTTTTCCTTCTCCTATTCTTTGCATTGCACAGATTGACTGTCATGTCTCCTTTTTTTTTTTTTTAATTTTGCTGCTGTTTTTGATTATCCCAGTATTTCTTTGCATTATTTCATTGATGTTTGCCATGAAATAAGGGATATCGAATGTTGCTAAATGCAAGCGTTGGTAAGTGTAATAATCTCAATTAGAAAATTGTGTAGAGAAATTCGGTATTTGATTGGTTATTGTGTTTCTTGTTTGCTTTTTGTCTTTCATTAGAGGAATGGGGGGGGGAAAGACTGGTCAATGTGAATGATTGAATGCGAATCATTTTAATGCAAACAGCTTATGTTTGTTAGCTACAGTACTGTTTATTTTAGAGATGGAAAAATGTATGTATAAAAGGGCTGGAAACTGGTGTTTTTCTACTGCAAGAAAGGGTGTTTGTCTGTCTACTTATTTAATTCTGTGTTCCTTTTAGAAAGAAATTGAATAAATGCAATGTTTCTACCATGAAGAGGTTCTGAGTCAATTACTTTTACAAGTAATAATTATGGGGAACAAATTTAAGTTTAGACAAGGAGTTGCATCACAAGACTATATACATTTTAATGAGAAATATTGCATGAGTGAGTGCTGTGAACACAAGTGCCATGGATAATCATAACTGTATTCAGCATGGTCAGTATAAAGACCTGACCGTCGGTTTAGCACTGCCTTTTACACATCAGCTTAAATAAAATTTAATAACTTAAGTTTTTTTTTTTTCCTTCTTCCCCTGCTGGAAAAAAATTTCACAGAGTATTGCATGTTTAAATGTGATGCACACTCACTAATAGTAAATGTAGCAACAGATTCATTGTAGTGAACTATTGCTAAACATCAAAGTTTATACCATGAACACAGACAAGCAGAATGATGCAATCAGGGAAATGTACTTGAATATATCTAAATGCAGAATTATTTGATAACTTTCAATTACTTTAAATTCTACTTTCACAATATAACATTTAATGGCAATACCAAATCCAAATTTAATTAATTAATCTTATAAAGTCTAATAAAGTATTCACATTCAATGCCACCTCATTAGGGCAATGCAGAATTATTTTTTTCTTTCATTTTTTGGCAAGCTATGTAAACATGTACACAGTGCTGCCCCAAAAAAAGATTTCATTCAATCACTTTAGCTTTGATAACAGCATATAATGTGGTGGCCAGTTCATATGAATAAATGATTCCTCATGCTCCTTCATACACAACCACTCTTTCAAAATTTGAATCCTGGAATATGTCTGTTCCACCAGGGATGAAAAACTCCAATAAATTACAAACTGCAATAAATTACAAAAGTAACACATTTTGAAGTTACTCAGTGCAACTTTTAACATCCAAGTGAAAGATATAACACCAACATGTCAATTTTTTTTTTTAAATCACTGAGTTGGATAAGGATCCGCCCTTCTAAAATGACTTATAAACTCGATCAGGGGAAGCTAATCACCTTCCCAATGGCAGACAAAGCTTTGCACATTTAGACTTTGCACTTTTTGCCCACTCTACTTTGCAGAACTGCTCAAGCTGAGATAAATTTTACCCTTTGTGGACTGCAGTCTTCAAGTCATTCCACAGATTTTCAATGGGATTTAAGTCTGGGCTGTGACTAGGCTATGCAAGGACATTCACCCTTTTCTCTTAAAACCACTGTGTGGTCAGTTTTGCAGTGTGCTTCGGGTCATTGTCATGTTGGACAGTAAACTTTCTTGACAACTTTCTGGCATGTGACGGTATTTTTCCCCTCCACTCCCTGCTGCAGACTAACACCACATAATAAGATATTACCTCCACCTACTATAGGTATTCGTATTATTTAGATGGTAAGCTGAATTGGATTTCCGCCAAACATATTGTTTGGTGTTGTGGCCAAATAATAAAATTGCAGCTGACCACCTGCATTTTTGCAAAGCTTAGTCATGACTGCATGTGGCCTTTCTTGAGGATTGGCTTTTTTATAGCAAACCCTTCTATATACTCCGCATCTGTGGAGAATTTGTGATATTGTCACATGCACCGAATGATGATTCCTGCAACTGCTTCAGAGTTGCTGTAGGCCTCTTGGTAGCCTCTCTGACCAATTTCCTCCAGCCTTTTTCATCCAGTTTATAGCTTTTCTTCCTGATCCACATTGGGTCTGTGTTTTACCAAATACATTCTACTTCTTAATAATGAACGTTACTGTGCAATGATAAAGCCTTTAAATATATTTTGTATCCATCTCCTGAATTGTCCCAGAGCTCTTTTGACAGTACCGTGCCACCCACA
>JAAGKR010008230.1:0-32313 GCA_011419295.1 Clarias macrocephalus
ACACACACACACACACACACACTACATATCCTACAAAAACAAAAACACCGCAAAAACAGTGACCAGTCCAAGCACCTGTACCATTATCATCTTCACCAAACCGGGCTCATATAATCTCAAATCATTGAGGATGCACAATTGCACTGGAATTTCTGATATTTCAGACAGTTTAGCCATGGCTATGCCTCATGCTGAAAAGTGGCTAATAACGTCACACAAACACACACACATTTATATACACACACAGTATAGTCATTAGACTTTAGATGCTGAGTCTTGTTTGCCATCAGTAGACATTCTTAAAATCTAAGTTTCATTAGGCCGAAACTGTCATGTTTGTCCTTTAGACATTCCCCTTTAAGTGCACATGCGCTCCGTGCTTGGGCCCGTCATCGTTGCTTGCAACTATATTTTATTAATTATTAACATTTAAATATTTTTAAGGCTTGGGACTGTAGCTTTTACCTCACCTCCAGAAACTGCTTAAGTCTCATCACAGAGCCCATCTGACCCCTGTTGGTAACTGCTTCAATCCTGAAACCAAATCAGATTGTCATGTAATTAAATATAGGTTGGTCAATTATTAGAATAAAATGCAAAAAAAAAATGTTTTATTTAACAGTTGCTAAATTTTTAAATAATCAATTAATTTAAAACATTTTTGTGAAACAAACCAATGAATCCATTTTTTGTGAAACAAACAAGCCACTTAAATAAGTTGGAGCTCTGATAATAAACTGTAATTAATTTAAATGTGCCCAATATTTGGCAGGAGATTCTATTCTAAAAATTAGTGTCATGTCACTAAAAAATATCAAACTCAATAAACAAAGCATAAAGTGTACCTGGGAAAGTACTCCTCTTTGATGAGAAGCAAAAGTTTCCAAAACTGCCCTTGGTATTGTTTCATAAGTGCATTTCCACAAACCTGTACAAGTTGATAGAAGGATATGTTGGGGCTACTTACAAATTTTAGTGTTTCCGTAGGATTGTATTTTTTTTTTACCTCTAAAAAGTCAAACAGAAGAGTTGCTGTAACATCAGCAAGAGGTTCCATGTTCAGCATCTGAGACAACCAACGCCAGCCATGATTAAGTCCATGAGGACCAGCCTGTAGCAAGAAATATCAAATGTCTCTGACATAAAATCAAAATACATTCATGATCACAATGTAACACATGAATGTTAAGGCATTAAGGCACATTATACCCCTTGTTTGTTAATGTAAGGCCATCTTAATTGTATTATGGCTGCATAGAGTCGGATCATTCCAGACATCCTTTTTAAGAAACTGTCCTGGCCTTCCACCCCTGACTCATCCACACGATATCCTAGAATCCTACAGAGGAAGAGGTTCAGCAGCATACGAACAAAAATGTTTTGTCACAAGAGACAAGGATAAAAAATAAAAAAAAACTACACATTTGTGATAGATCCTTACTGTTGATATTCTTCAATGGACATGCTATCCTTCATTGGGGGGTAGTAAGGAACAGCATATGGGCATTTCTTATGGAGATGGGCCAAGATGAGTTCTCCCACTTTAGGGTGTAACTCCCAGACACCTGAAGCCACAACTGCAATGGGGAATGCAGCTTCATGGTGAGATGCCACTTCTTCTTCTCCTTGTTTCTATTAGCATTTTTATTCAGGACATTTAATGCATGCACAAGAGACATGTTTGATTTTCAGATAAATAATGCTAGTATATTAACTTAAAACCTACTTGCAAATATTTACAACTTACCACAAATTTTTCTGCCAATTTATAGCTCACAAATTCTAGTCCATGAGGATGCTGGAGTGTAGAAACTGACTTTCCACCAGACACAACTGGTCGCCCTAATAACAGTTTATCAATCTTGTCAAAAATGTCCTTTAGCTGGGAACCTAGAGGCAGTTTGTTTTTTTATGTAAAAAAAAAAAAAATAAATAATAAAAAAAACATAATAATAATAATAATAATAATAATAATAATAATAATAATAATAAAAAGAAATAAAAAAGTAAACCACAAACCAATTTAAGACAAACATTTTTAATTGTTTAAAAATGCACAGAACTATTTTATGCATCAAGACTATGCAATGTGGTCAGTAGCAAATAATAATAAACCAACCCGAAATACTGGAGATTTGGCTCACAGGAATTGTTGCAGCTTTCTGAAGCTCCATCCTCATTTTCTTTGACTGCAAAACCGCATTAAAAACATAATTTACACACCGAATTAAGTGAAATTAAAGTGTCTTTTTCTCATTTAATTAAAAAAAGTAAAACTCAGATATTGTAAATACATTAAATATTATAGTGAAATATTTCAAGCCATTTTTGTTTTAATTATGATTATTATGACTTATAGCTCATGAAAATCAAAGATAAAAAAAGTAAATAAATAAATAAAATACTTTGTCTAGGCTCTATAAGAACAAATTACTGCATAAATGTGACATGGCGAACAGCCTGTAGCACTGCTGAGGGGTTCCTGAAGAGCAGGTTGCTTTGATAGCGGCCTTCATCTCTTCAGTATCATTGGGTTGAGTGCTCAACTACCTCTAGACAATACTTCATAGATTCTCTATGGGGTTCAGTACAAGCACAGTAATATTATGGTCAGCAAACCTGTTAGTGAAAAATTTGGCACTGTGGATAATATCTATATAGCTTGTCAGCAGACGTGAAGTGTTCAGCAACTTGGATTCTGTTATTCACCACACTTCCCTTCAGACTTTGATTTCCATGTGAAACGCCTAAGACTTAGGTAAGACCCTTCTGATATTGTCTTTGGTTCTGGAGTGGCTTGATACTAGTAATATAACAGTTGTAACCCACTTTCTGTATGCAAGATGCTTATAGATGCACTGATTCAGCCTTACACCTTATGACACTCTCTCAAGTTCTTGAATTGGCCTCGTTTAATTTTTTTTATTTGTTTCATCTTCTTGATTTTTATGAGCTATACACTAAAATCATAAAAAGTAAAACAAAATAAAAGTAAACATTTCACTTGATGTGTAATGAACCTAGAATATACACTGCCCAGCCAAAGAAAAGTTGGCACACTAACATTTAATTTGGAACACCTGTTGCTTTGAGTACAGCTGTGATATCATTGTGATAAGCGTATGCAATATCAAAATTTTTTTCCATCCAGAGTTGCACAAATTTCTCACCAAGATCTTGTATTTATGATGGAGGAGTCAGACCGCTGCATAAAATCTTCTCCAGCACATCCTAAACTGTGGTGGTCAATCTATGTGTGAAAATTATGTCACATGCACCCTGGACCACTCTTTCACAACTTGAGCCCAATGAATCCTAGTATTGTCATATTGGAGTATGTCCGTGCCATCAAGGAAGAAAAAAATGACCTTATGAAAAAACCTGGTCATTCAGTATATAATTTTTTTGTGACCTCATTGTTTTGGGCAAATCTATACCTGACCAACTGATGCAACGGATCATAGCATTGCCCTAAGTGCTTTTTGACACAGGGAGAAACAGGATCTTTAACTAGGAAGATCTATCAAAACACATAAAATAAAAGATGCTTTATAAGCACACACGGTCACAGTGTTCTAGTAAATGGTACACGCGCACGGATGTTGAATATACGAGTGGCGCATGCGCACTGAGACCGAGCATGGGAGAGGCTTACCCACAACTCTGCAGCGCGCATGATAGAGAACCACCATTGGCTCAGTTGTGATCACATTACGCTCGACATCAAAGCAAGAAGCACATGCAACATGATACTTGGTACTCGTAAATCATTTAACAAGACAATTTATTTAAAAATTTTGCTTGTCTTGCGGAACCCTTGCAAACTGGGTTACTCACAATCCGTGGTTCCACGGTACCCTTTATATAATGATCCATATTCCTTACTTTATGCTTCCTAATAAATTTAAGCCTTTTTTCTGATTAGCCTCAATTTATGTTTTACAACGTTATGTGCCGAAAAATCAGGTCAGCTGACCTGAATATACTGAATGACCAGGTTTTTCCACCGATTCCATCACAAACTGATTGGCCACCAGAGTATAGACCATATGAGAATCTCATACTCTGGTGGCCAATCTGTATGTGATTTAATCCACAGTGAGAATCTGTGGTATGTGCTGAAGACTTGATTGCTTTTTTTTTTTTTTTTTGCCTAGGCAGTGTACACACACGTGCACACACATACACATACACACACATACACACATACACATACACACATACACACACACACACATACTCACACATACATACACACATACATACACACACACACACATACATACACACACACACACATACACACACATACACACACACACACATACTCACACATACATACACACACACACACACATACACACACATACATACACACACACACACATACATACACACACACACACATACACACACATACACACACACACACACACACACACACACACACACACACACACACACACACACACACACACACACACGGGTGTTTTGCAGTATTATTTTAACAGACTTTTTTACCTGAATATCCTTTTTGCTGTTTAAATCTTCAAATGAGTGGGCACAGTGGCTGGCCAACGTTTGCAGTTCCTTGTACCATTTCAAGGTGCTGTCATCCGCTATATTTTGCAGGCCTAGAGCAATTGCAAAAAAATTACATTTCTCCATTCAACAATGCAATCAAGTTCATTTGTTTGATATATTCTATGACAATGAACTTTAAATGCGACTTGTACTTAATCCATTTAAAGACAATGAGCTTTAAATGTGTCCTGTTAATCATTTCATGGGTTCGGTCATTTGGATTTTCAATGGAGATACTGACAGAAACTGATGTAATGACGTTAGACATTTTTGACACAATAATTAGGACCTTAAAATAGATAGATTCATGTACTTGGTTAATCTCATAGTGGGTGCCTTCTAGAGTCAAAGGTTCGATTCCTACAGAGTCTGCGTGCATGGAGTTTTGCATGTAGATTATTATTTTTTTATTGATTTAACATAGAAACACATGGACTATGAGGGGTAACCAACTATGACTGCATACAAAGATACAGGACATTTTGCTGCGGATTGCGCACCTTCGAAGACAATGCACCTTCCAAGACAAAGTTTTTAAAAAAAAAAGAAAAAGAATAAACCAACACAAAGAATATACAGCAATATGCCAGAGAAAAGCAAACCATTATGAAGCTGAGAAATGAGAGGAACATTAATGAAAACCATAGCACAAACATTGGTCACAATTCAACAATATGAAATATTCAGAAAAAAAAAGAAGAGAGAAACAAGACATCAACCAGGTCATCCAATGACAACAGGAGCAGCTGATTTCAGTTGTGAAGAAATCCCAAAATAAAACAGTCAATGGGACACCAACAACCTCCACAGAGTTGTCTGAAGAAGCCTTTTTGAGACTTTGGTTAAGAATAATCTTGGTTCTAGAACCAATGTCATACTATTTTTTTTCTGCAGTTTGGCTGTGTATGTCCATTGGTAGGCTTGGATTTGCATGATTACTCCTGGAGGGATCTGTACGACATTACCGCATTAATTGACAGTTTATTGGTTACTCCATTTTCCTCCCACAATCCAAATGCATGCAGGGTAGGTTAAGTGGCATTCCAATTGCCAATTATTGAAAATTTTATTTTGGAGTCAGTGTTGCAATAGAGATGGATAGCTCAGGACATAAAAAGTGCAATAATAATAATAATAATAATAATAATAATAGGGGTGTCCCTATTAAAACGAACTTACAGAATTTAAGTACATAACATAACAGACATATTATAACTATATGATCCATTCACCTCACCAAACAAGTGTCCAGTACTGTGGAATTAAAGAAGCCGGAAACCACTGGCACCATCAGTCCTTGGTCCAGAAGAAATGGACATGCATTTTAAGGCAAAAGGTCAGGCTGTTACAAAAATCTCCCTTCACACTTTATGGAAGCCTTCCCTACCTGAAATTATGTGCAATCTTGTTTCCTAACCTTAAATTAAGTTGTTAATATGTGACAAGTTGATATGAATAAGTTTAAGTGTTGATAGGAAAAATTTTTTCACTGACCTACTTTGGTAAAATGTAATCCAAATTCCATCATGATTGGACAGTATTTTTAGCAGAAGGAGAAAAAACTGAAAAGCTAATTTCAAAATAGCTGAGATACTGTTTGACAAATTACAAATTTACAAACACTTGACATCTTACAGAGAAACAAGAGACAGAAGAATCTTAATTACAGGGTAAAGCTTTCAAAAGTTATAAGCAGCTATATTCATTTATGAATTAGAGATAATGTAGACATTTCCATAAGGACACAACCATGTACTTGCTTACTCATAATTTATGTTTTTGTAATTTAAGCATTTGTGCAACTAAGCGGCAATGCCGTTGCAGTTGTGGTGATGAGCTTCACATTTTAAATTTGGGTTTGTGGAAGGGAGAGAACACTATACTCACTAGCCACTTCTATATACACCCTGTACTCATTTGGTCCCCTTTTGCCTTCAGATCTGCCTTAATTTTCATGGCATACATTAGGTGCTGGAAACTTTCCGCCAAAAACTATGGTCCATATGGTTATGAATGCATCTGCATATTGTCAGCTTCACATCCATTATGTGAATCTCTTGTTCCATCATATCCCAAAGCTATGCTCTATTGGACTGCAATCTGGTGACTGTGGAGGCCATTTGAGTGAGGTGAACTCACCATCATGTTCAAAGAACCAGTTTGAGATGATGTTAGCTTTGTAACAAGACATGCTATCCCATGGTCATAAAGGGATGAACATGGTCAACAGTAATACTTTGTTAGGATGCTCAGTTGATACAAATGGGCCTCACACCGATACCATCACCAGCAGCCTGAACCACTGATACAAGCATCTATGCTTTCTTTCTTTGTTTTTTTATTTTATTTTTTTACACCAAATTCTGACCTGACCATCTGTGTCAAAGCAGAAATCAAGACCAGGCAACGTTCCAATCTTCTATCGTCCAATTTTGGTAAGCCCATGCAAATAGTCTCAGTTTCCTGTTCACATATGAATCGAATCACATATGACTCGTGATTCTTTTGTGCATCAAGTCAAGTATTACGACAGTGACTGCATTTCCAGCTAAACCTTGGATTGTGAGCATAATTCATTCCGGAAGCAATATCAAAGCAAATTTCCCCAAAAGAAATAATGGAAACTCTGATGATTTCACAACCCAAAAATATTTATATAAAAATAATTAATAAAAATTATGAAGTAATTTTTTTTAAATATAAACTAATTAACCTGCACTTTACCTTTGAAAAGAATTCCGACAGAGAAGTGTTTCCGTTAGTGTGTTCAAGCGCATGCATTTGTGCCTTGGAGGGGGCTACTGTGTAAGATGACTTTCACTCACTCACTCACACACACACACACACACGCACACGCGGAAACACTACTCTGTCGGGAAACTTCTCTAACAAGGGACCTCTCTAATTACACTTGCACATGTTCACATTAACGTGAATCACTGCTTTCTGACAGAGAGAGTGACTCTGGATCTTCAAGAAGCAATCTCTCTAATGACACTATTATAACAGTGCCATTAGTATATAAAACAGTATACATGCGCACGGATTTTGACTATACACATGACGTACGCGCACTGAGACTGAGCATGAGGGACAATTACCCACAATCTCGCAGCAGGCGAGAGAGAAGAACCATTGGCTTAGTTCTGATCACGTGATGCTTGGCAGACTAAGCACTTTTTTTTTTAAATTAAATCTGCTGTTTCAGTGTTTTTAGATCTTTCTGTCAGATGTTCCTGAAGTATAATTACAAGCATTTCATAGGTGTAAATTTTTCATTATTTTTTTTTAAATCGACAATTACATTAAGTTTATGGAAAGAGTCAATATTTGTAGTGTTGACTCTTTTTTTGAAGACCACTGACAACATGCCAGGGTTAAATTCAATCATCATGACTGAGGTCAGCCCATCCTTGCATAACTGAAGCTTGGAGTTGGTCAGAATTTGTGGATTTCTGTTTGTCCACCTACCTCTTGAGGATTGACCACAATCCACAGGATTAAGGTCTACGGAGTTTTCTGGCCATGGACAAAAAGTTCAATGTTTTGTTTCTTGAGCCACTTAGTTATTACTTTTTACCTTATGAAAAGGTGCCCCATTATGCTGGATATTTTTGTAGCATTCTTTATTCATGGCTGTGTTTTTAGGGAAAATTATGCGCAAGCCCACACAAAAAAGCTCTCAGTATGCTTTACTGTTGGCATGACACATGACTGATGGTAGCGCTATCTAAAAACACTGAAGCAGCAGACTTAATATTATAAAATTAATATTTGTGTCATTCTTAAACCTTTTGGCCCCTGTAGATAGGCAGTTTTTGGAACCAACAACCATGCCACAAGCTAAGTCACTTAAATCACCTTTCTTCCCCATTCTGATGCTCGGTTTGAAATTCTGCAAATCACCTTGATCATGTCTACATGCCTAAATGCATTATGTTGCTGCCTAACCCTGCGTTCACACCGAACGCAGCAAGAGCGTCAAAACGGCTGGAAGTCCTTCATTTTCAATGAGAGCTGGCGGCGAAGAGTGGCGCGGTGAGAGCGGCGAAGAGAGTTGAAATCAGCTCAACTTTATGGTAATGAGCTATGACGCGGTTGAGCGGTAACCAATTTAAAAGTAGAGGTCCTCCGCTTGAGAGGATTCCGCGGAAAGCAGTCCTGTAACTTTTGTTCCGGCTACATTAGTTCCCAAGCGAAATGCTCGTTGCATTAAACTTGCACTTTAAATAACCTAGGAGAATTTGTAATTCAAATCAATGTTATTTTAATTAAAGACAAAGTCTAGTAAGTAATTCTAATAATGTTAGAATAATACGAAATATAATAATATATAATATATAAATAATATTAAATTAGACTAGCAATTCACAATGAACAGAAGCGACACCATACAAATGCCTTATAATTTGTTTATTTCTACAATACAGTTCTTTCTATCAATCAATTTCTTGTTTTCTTCCACATTTTGGTCAGTCTCCACAAGATCAACAAGCTTGATTGCTTTGCGGCCCCTTTAAATACAAGAAAGGCATTCGGTCTACGTCAGAGCGGCGAAGCGCGGCGACAGGCGTCGGCAGCAGGGCGGCGAGAGCGAACTTTGACGCTCTCGTCTCGTTCGGTGTGAACGCAGGATAATTTGCTTTAACAAGCAGTTGAACAGATGTACCAAATGAAGTGGCAGATATTTTGGATGTTTAAGCAATAACTCGTCTGGATATTGTGTATTATTGTGTTTTGGGGCAACTAGAAATTATGGCTAAATTAATTTTATGACCTTTAGCATTAAGTATTTGGGGGTACCCTCAAGTCCATAAGCACTTTTTTTTTTGTACAAGAACACAATTTGCATACTGTTGCCGCTGTATACCACCACAATGGATTTGAAATGAAATCAAAATGGCATTGAAGCTCAGACTTTCAGTCTCAATGAGTTTTTAAATGTATTTAAATAAATGTTATGTAAAGAGATAAATAAACAAACCTTTGCAGTAACCTTTATCAGAGCAACCTGGGCTTTCATAACACCTCAGTAGTGTCATAGACTGATCACCTCCATACCACGCCACATTGCTAAAGTTAATCATGCCACGGAAACCCTGACCAAGTATTGAGTGCTGTACATGCTCATAACCTTAAGTAATTCAACATTTCTGTATTAAATATAAATATTTTTAATTGGTCTTGACCACTGAACCAGCACTCCTGACCACCTTGTTCCAGCGCGTGGCATCCCTGCTTATGAGGCACAGCGCACTACCGCATAGAAAAGTACAGTGGCATAGACTGACTGGTAAAACATCATCAAGAGCTTTTTACAGATGTTAAAGATCTAGAGGAAGAACAGCCAGCTCAAACCTTGCAGATAGTCAGTATTCTGACATGAGTGCACAGGAATGTGTACATGTATGAATTGTTGCAGCTATTATTTGTCCAACATGTGTGTAGTGGAATATGACCATATATGGTAAATTAAGATGAGCCTAAACAGTGTGGCATCACCATTTGAGACACAGCTGCCGAGGGAATGGGTAGAAATGTATAGTGACCATTATTGGGGGTTGAAGCATATATAATGGGGAAAATAGTCTAGGGAGGCACAGTTGCTCTGCAGACCAGCTCTGGCTGTTATTGATTGATAATAAAAGCCGTTATCTTCTGAAAACAAAACCTGAGGCTCAGAGTGTTCTCTACAACATATCCTTGATCTAGTGATTTTCAGTCCTTAACCAGGCTTCTGTACTTGCTCCCTCCTGTACATGCCTAATACAACCAACAATGGCAGGGTCATTGAAGAACTTCTGCATTTGGCTTGACTCCAAGTTGTATGTAAAGTCCAAGGTGTATAGCGTGAACAGAAAGTCGGATAGGACAGTCCTCTTGTGCTGCTGAATAGTTTCTGAGATGCAGTCTCTTGTCCTGACATACTGTGGCCTTCTGGTGAGGTAGTCTGTGATCCAGATCTGCCAGGGTTGGCATCAACCTGCAGGTTAGTAAGCGGAGCTGGATTGTCTTAAAAGCACTGGAATAGTCAAAGAACATGATACTCACAGCACCTTTCCCCTTATCCAGGTGGCATCATCAACATAAACCTTGTGCCTAGGGGATCTAGTGCATGATTGACCTGAGGTCTGAGGAAATGGCAAAACATTTGTTCAAACATCTTCATGATGCGAGATGTCAATGCCACAGACCTGTAATCAAAATGTTTTCCAAAGGTCTGGTACTTTCTGGGTTGAAGATATACTGGAATGGCTCACTTAATTCTTTGGCATAGGTTCTCAGGATTCTCAGACTTCCTGTCTGGGCTATCAGCTTTGTTGGGGAGGAGTCTCCTCAGTTCTCTTCTAACATGTTGTATTGTGTGGGTTGGGGGGGCTCTTGGTGTATGGGTGAGGATTGAGACAACAGTTGAGGGGGAACGAAGGTGGAAACAGAACAGAGTTGTTGGTGAAGGAGTGTTTCCCTGCAACTTCATGTCCGCATTCCTTTCGTATGTCTCCTTGGCCTGGTTTCGACCGAACGTGACTTCTTTCTGAATGCAACTGAGCTCAGTCTTGTCACGATTCTTAAAAGCCTTCTTCTTCAGGTTAAGTAGAGAGCTGGACTCGCATGGATTCGCTGGTAATCCAATGCTTGTTGTTAAACAAGCAGAGAAAAGGTTTTCCAAGGGAACAATGATGTCTATATACAAGTTGAGGTAATCTGTAGTGCAGTGTGCAAATGTCACCATTATGCGGCTCGGGAGACCACTTTCTGAATGTGCGGTGTTGGCTGTCTGAAAATACTGGACTAGTAGTGGGGTTTCAGGAAGACAAGATTATGGTGTGCTTTTCCCAGTGAGGCAGAAGGGGTGATACTAAGCTTCACTTACATTAGCATACAGCAGGTAGATTGTCCTGTTCTATTCTAGTGGGATAATCCTTAAACTGGTTTAAAAAAAAAAGTAGGGATGGTAGAATCCAGAGTTGAAATCCATGATTAAAATCCATGATTTTTTTAAAATCCATGATTAAAATCTACTTAATATTAATATACTTACCCTAGCAGTTAAATGTCCAGATAAACTCCTTAACAGTAATATGTCCTGGGTTGCACCATCTGATGTTAAACAGAGCAAGTCCCCCACCCTTGCGCTTGCAGATTTTCTTTTTATCTCTGTCCACCGTTACATTAGTGAAACCAGGGATGTCTTTGCTAACAGCGTTGCTGGTTACCCATATCTCTGTAAAGATATATCCTCTGATTGCTGAACAGGGCTGGTACCTCATCAGTCTTATTAGTTAGCGAATTCACATTCCCAATTATAACTGACGAAATAGAGGGCTTGTACCTCCACTGCTTAGCTTTTAGCTTAGTGTTTAACTTGGTGCCAGGCTCTGCAGCCCCGAAATTAGCACCACAATTTCTCCGGAACAGGGAATGTAGTAGCGGCATGACTCTCTAATCTAATACCCATTTTCCACCAAAGTGAACCAGGTGCGAAGTTCATGTCTGGTGCTAGTGCTTGTTTTAAAACAGGCTTTGTTTTCCCATGGGCTAGACATTACGTCACTGTACATGTCCGTGTGAGGGCCAATGCTAGTGACAAAGCACTAGTGGCAATGCTATCGGCAAAAAATGTTCGGGCAAGCACAACAATAATAAACTGTAACACTGCTTGGCAAGACGTTTTCCTGGCTTATCCTTCATTTTAGAAAGATGACAATCACAAACTTTTATAATAATCTCCGGAAGAAAAAGCAAAGTGTTGGTGCCGCCATTGAACCAGCTCTTCTGTCTGAGGGCCGGTGCTTTGGCTGTCTGAAAACAAAGAACTTGATCAAAATTGGGCATTGGCTCCAAACTAGCCTTGGTGGAAAAGGTGTACAAGAGCCAAAAGTTCTTCTCTTGAATAAATGAGAAAAAAAATGTAAAAACAAGCAATTGAAACAAAAAGAAATTTAGAAAGAAGAGAGACACAGATGGAGCTACTGACGGGCTGCCACTTGTGTTGATGTCTGGAAGTATATTTTTTATTATAAAATAAAAAATGGGCCACAACCAGTTATTAAACTGCTTAGTCACGCAGTTGTTCAACTATTACTGTAAAAATGGAGGGACACTGTGTAAAAGTCTTTTACAGTCTTTTCACTGTGTGAAAGTCCACACTTCAATGACATTAGTAGGTTCATCTCTCACTACTGTGGTAGTGTATCAAATTAAAGTGCTCTGTCCAAATATTTATAGACCTGACTATATATTCTGGTGTATTAAACTGTAAGGAGGATTTCTGGGTTTGGTGCAATTAGAGGAAAGGTGACCATTCAATTCACTTAAATTTTATTTTTATAGTGTTTTGAACGATACACATTATCAGAAATCAGCTGTACAAAAATTATAATTGCAGACAAATGTTTAAAATAGGTAAGAAATTTATGCATTCATAACCTTATCAATTGGTCACAAATGAGCAATCCAGGGGTGACGATGGCAAAACAAATAAGAACACTACCCGAGAGGACATGAAGAAACCTTGAGAGGACAAAAACTCAAAAGGGCATTTGAGTAATATCCGATGGCACTAACTGGGTGATTCTCACGGAACCATTAAGCACTAATGATTTTAAATATGAAATTTGTAATGTAGCAATAAATAAAAAAATCTGAATAAAGACAATACTGTTCTCTACCTAGCACAATGTGTAATTTCAACATGAGAATGAATAATTTTTCTGTTTTACTGCATTTTCAGCTTAAATTCTCATTACCACAATGTTTCCAGCCGAGTTTGAATGTGTTATGTAGTAATTTAAACAAATTGACCAAAAAAATCTTTTTAACAAAAATGTTCTATGGATGTTCTACTATAATTATTTTTGATGACAATTTTTTTTGCTGAATATTCATTTATTATAATAATGAAAAAAGTAGGAAAATGACGTGTCCACGTCTGATAATCTTATCCTCCACAACATTTTAAGGACTATTTAAACACACATACAGAATTTAAATAAAGATTGAGCACATTTACTTCAATTAATCCAAGATGGCTACCAGGTAAGATTATCTCTTTATATCTCTCCAGTTAAATGTTAAATAATGTATTGTCAGAATGTTACAGTACCACAACATTTTGATCATCATTACCGCAACAGGAAGTTTTACACATTTAAAAAATTGTTAAATGTACAATTCATATAAATGTAATTTATTAAGGTGCAATTATATGCACTGAGAAAAAAATAGTAAAACTATCGTGGATTTTCTATAGTTAGCAAAACATCTTTCGCAACACCATTCTCATACACTGCAACATTTAAGGTCAGTTGTGGTAAACTTTTGTTTCGGGAATGAGAATTTAAGCTTATTTAAGCTTATTGTGCATGACAATATCTCTATTAAATTAATTATCTATTAAATGAATTTTATATTAATTTTAAATATTAACTTAATATTTTGCTTCATGATTTTCATTGTAGACAGTCAGATTTAGCAAAGGCCGGATTGACAAAGTTCATTAGATGTTAATTTAAATAATACAGAAATAGTACTTTGATTTTAAATGCATGTGCAGAATTGAAAAATTATGTTCTTTCAGGTGTCACGTCATTTTGAAAAAATGTCAGGTTCAATCGAAATGCATGAAAAAATTATTGTAAATTATGGAAGGTGTTGCGGTAATGAGAGGGGGGAAAAACTGTTAAATTTAAAACAAATATTATTTTAGAACTTCAAGTAACCATGCATGACTATTAATAATCCATTTTTAAAAATGGGAAAACATATTTGCTTTTCTACCAGTGTTAATGTTTTCAGGGTGATGTGGTTATGAGATTTTTTAGGACTTTAAATATTATGTTCAAAAAGGTGTTAAATGGTAGGTAAAAGTTTTTAAATTAAATGTTCACAAATGCTCTAGACTTTGCTGCTAATGTCTGAAAAAAAGTTAATTTAAGCAATTGAAAAAATTTTATGCTTGACATTTTTTAAACCAAGATTGTGAGAATCACCCAATTAACTAACTAAATTAATAAAATTATTAGTCAATCCGGCAACAACTAACCTTAAGGTGGTTAAGGCAGGTGATGCCTTAACCACCTTATAGTCTGAACTACATTCTAGCAAAAGGAATAAATACACCAATTGTACCTTGTAAGAGTCCACAGTCACTTGACTATGAAAAGATGTTATTGCTTCTTTCTCAAAATAGAGAAAGTACTTTTTGACATCCTTCTCAATAATTAATAGCACTAAATAGGTTTACCCACATCAAACCAACCAAAGAAAACAGCACTATCAATTTAATTGCTTGCTTTAAATGTTTTTCAGAGTTCGTCAACTCAAAATGATATAACCGGCCACTTCCAACAGGTGCAACAGAAATTCACTAATCTATTCTGCAAAATCATAATTTGTATAACAGCCATGGCCAGAAAAATTTGAGGATGACACAAATATTAATTTTCACAAAGTCTACTGCTTCACTGTTTTTAGATCTATTTGTGAGATGTTACTATGGTTTATTGAAGTTTAATTACAAGCATGGAAGGAGTTTCTCAATTCCTCTACTAAAATCGGTAATTGTCAATAGAATTATTTATCAAATGTACTTTTTTTTTTTTTTTTTTACTAAAATTCACAATGGCTGACAAAGTACAAATAAATATACTAAAAGTGGTCGTTTAAACTTTATTATTATTATTATTTAAAATCATACCAACAATACCAGACAGAGGCTAGAGCAAATGTTATTCATTGTAACGTCCCAACCTACCTACCATATAGGAAAAACAAAACTAACTTACCTTTACCTAGTCTTCAGTAATTTTCCAATTTACCTGTTCAGCTTGTGAGAGCACTGTGTCAAGACTACCATCAAAATACATACTCAGTTCTTTCAACCAGTAAATGAGATGTATATAGACAAGAAAGCCAAAGTGACTTGACTTTGCAGCAATGTTCTTTTTCCCTACCCTATATTTATAACAATATTATAAATGAACTCTGTATGATTGATTTGATTAATTGCATTGATGTGCATCATTTGTGTGCTTTGTTTTTCTATTTTTAAAATCAGCAACTTTTCATGGCACTAACTTCTGTTTACTATACCAGCCAATCATTTTTCATATTCATTTATTAAACATGCAGTCATCCTTAGTTATTGAGTAGACCCAGGAATTAGGAATTCAGTAGGTTTAAAGCGCAGAATGTTAAAGAACACATTTTAACATTTCAATAGTTTCAAGAACAGGATTTATAAGAAGAAAATTTGTAGGAACTGTTGAAATGTAGGACAAGTCTGTGCAAGTCCTTATTTTACCTTTTGGTGTTTTGGTAATCTCTTTATCAGATAATCTTGCAATTTTGTTCTGCTCTTCTTCTTGGGTTTTAACCTCTGCTTGTTTCGTCTTGCACTCATCTTCCTCCTGCTCAGTCTTCTTTTTCTCTTGAGCAAGCTCCTCCTGGATGGCTCCAACTAGCGCCCTCATTTCATGAAGTGCCTGTTCTGCAACAGTCATGTCCTCAACAGTTGGAAACTGTCCCTACAGAGAACAAAAGTCAAGTCAGGCAAACTCAACATGTGGACAGATGCCTTAAATGACACACCCAATTTGAAATGCATGTAATCTCCCCAAAACTTTGTACTTTGCTCAAACTACAAACTGTCTGAAATATTTGGTCTCTCACACTTTGTAAATATGATTTTCCTCAAAACTTTCAATTAAGCTATGATTTCGTAAGTTTCAACATTTAGTAGAGTGTATATATACAGTATTCATTAAGTTGTTATACAAGCTTTATAAAAAATAAAAAGTAACTTAAATGGACCACCAGCACTACAACTGAAGAGAACTCGGTTCCGTACTTCTAACAATGAAAGCGGACAAAGTGAACAGTTTATACAATATTGCTCAACACTGCATGTGCTTCTAGTCACACAAAATAATTTCCAAGATAAGGTTAAATAAATGAAAGATATAATAATCTCCTGAACTTAAACTCCCCAAAAATTACAACTTACTTCAGTTGTAGCGTGTACCACCTCTGAAACCTGTGAACAAAGCTGGTTGCCACGGTTGATGTAAGAAGTGTAGTCCAAAGTGGGGTTTGTTTGTGTGTAAGGTGGAGGTTTCAGGAGCTGAATGAGTCTAAGGACCTCCTCTTGAACAGCATTGAGTGCCCTCAGCCTATCTCTGCCCTCCAGTTGCCTCTGCCGTTCAAGCTCTGCTTCCCTCAACCTCTGTTGTTCTGCCTCCCGCAGCCGCAGGTTTAAGATCTGAAAGAAAAAGTAGGTCACTTTAGCATGAGCTTTAAGATTCTTTTTCATATTAATGTCAGATTCAAATGTCAGAGTCAAATCATACTGCTGCCTTATTTTTCTCCAGCACATCCCAAATCCTTTAATTAGAGTTGAGGCCAGAAGACCGGTGGGCATTTGTGTTAAAAACGATTCCTCATACTTCCACAAACAAACACTTTTTCAAACAAATAATTTTTAACATTGTCATCCTCAAATATGCCCATGCCATCAGAAAAGAAAAATTTAATGATTGGATAACCAGTCATACAGCAAACTCAGGCAGCCAGCTGACACTGCTGCCATACTTGCTAACTGTTGCCAGGTAAAACATCACTGCCATGATTATCCAATCACGGGCAAGTACACTACCTGGACAAAGAAAACGGAGCAATTCCAGAATGGTCAAATTATTGGGCTGCGTTTTAAGCAAAGAAAACAACTAAGGAGATTTGAAATTACTGGAATTGGATTAAGAAGCCTTCAACACATTATTAATACCTGGAACCTAAAGTTAGATGATTTCGAGAAAAAATTTCTCTATAGATAAAAGAAAGGTTTTGTCTGTACATTGATTAGAACCCCCTCTTTCATACATCTTATAATGTTTCATACATTGGAGGACTGAAACCAGTCTCAGAAAATTTGCTCCCATGTCTGTATTTCTGTCCAGCCACTTTTGCGTAGTGCTGTGACAAAATCTGGCTGGACAGAAATACAGTCCGCAAATTTTCAGCGACAAAAAATAACCATAATCCTATTAAATTAATAAATCTTTTGCTTATATATGTGCCCGAAGTTTTACCTACACCATAAGTGAAATCAAAATGTTGAATAAAAGCAAGGTTATGAACAGTGGCACTTGTAATAATTTATTTTAAAGTAAGCTACTTGCTTAATGTAAACAAACACCTGCACCAATAGATATTAATTAGAAAACACAAACTGAATATTTTATTGGGGTTACTTAATATTTTCACTTCTGAAATAACAGCACCGAAGTGGTACAAGTGAATTTTAATGTGTTGGAGTTGTTTTAAGACAAAACTTAATCCATTTTTTTTTCTTTTTTGATTTTACATCTGTGATTCACTCTCCAACTACAGGGAGTGTATTTGGCCGATGACAAAAGTACAACATAGCATAAACAAGGCGTAAGATACTCAACCTCACAAAATTTTCTTTGTATTAATAAGTTACATAGAGAGTTCTGCCGTACAAAAAACACAGGCAGACATGTATGTGGGCTTTAACCTGAAATAACCATACACTCTAAAAAATGCTGGGTTGTTTCTGTAAACACATTGTTGGGTTGGGTAATGCTGGGTCAAATGAGATGTAGTGGGTCATTTACAAATGAACACCTGGTTGGGTTATTTTGACCCAACAACTGGTTTATTTCTGAAACAACTTGAAATTTCTGAAAACGACCGCTGGCTGTGGTGTCTCTAAGGTGGTTAAAACAGCGGATTTATTATATATAGTATAATATATATATATATATATATATATATACACACACTGTATAGTATATGGTATAATGTATCGCGGCTGTGAGAAGCATCCTGTACGCCGGATTCTATTTGCACTATACCTGGTGTCCTCAAACCCTTGAGTGTGCACTTCCAAGTCAAGTCCGCTCTTTGCGTTTTTGGAATTGAGACACAACATGAGGATCTTTCTAGATTCTTCACTTCTGAAGCGGGGAGCACGCCACTTAATGCTGGCAGTATTTTATGGTAAGTTTATATGAATTTTTACCTAAATTTTAAATGTTGTAGTTGTGGTAGGAGCTCATTTTCATGTTTTTTCGCTTTTTTAGTCGCACTTTGATATGGGGATTAGGGGAGTTCATGTTTTAATATTCTGTGCCAACAGTGGCTATAGTGTATTTTATGATAAAAGTGCATTTGTAGCACACACAAACCAAAAAAAAAAAAAAATTAAATCTTAAATGTAATTTTAGTAACTTACTAGTAATCTTCGCTAAAGCTGTGTGTGTGGAAAGTCTCTTGGCATATTTTATAATATTTAAAAGGTGTCAGAAGAAGCTATTGGGATATATTTAATGACAGTCTTAATATGTCTTCTGTTTCTGTCTGTTAAAATTTTTTTTTTAAATGCTTGTGTTATTTTGACCCAGCAGTTGGTTTTGTTCTTTGGAGAACTTTCTGGATTCTTCACTTCTGACTGGATCATGCTCAGAGCACTCAGTATTTTATGGTACGTTAATGTAAGTTTTTACTTTTTTTTAGTAACTTGTGGTAGGAGCAAGCATATTTTATTGTTTAAAATAATTTTTTTGATATTAATATTCTGTGGGATTAATATTGTTTAACCATTCTGTTTTGTTATTCAAAAAATGAGAAAGCGTCATGGATAAGTCGTAACCTTAAAACAAGCTTTTTCTTTATCCTTATAAAATATTTATTATAAAGTTGTAAATTCAACATTAAATATCCTGTTCATCTAGTGTTTGTTGAGAATTTGAAAAGGGGTGAATGTTTTGTATTAAATCCAGATGGAGCGTCGTATCCTGTTATCCCTCACATGTTAAATAGTGAGGTAAATTATTATTTGTGTATTGACAAGAGGAAAAAATGTTTTGCATTAAATGCATATGTAGCTGTACATTCTTAACAGAAATGCTCAACGTAAATGTTAGTTATATTGCAACACTAAGTGATACTGTATAATCCATAGGTGGACCAACATGGTGAGGATGATATCTGCAAAATATGGAGATGACTGGAGCATTGTTCCATGTTGTGTTCCTTGGGGATAAGACAAGAGGGACCTGACAAACCTCTTCCATTGTTGGAGGCAATGCTATTGATACAGACTCTTTGGTGAAGGCTGTTTTTTTTTGTCATTGATGTTAAGAAGTGTCTTCTCACCTGGGAGTTTCTCCAGCATACTGTAGATCAGATTGATGGACACGAGTACTCATCTCGTGTCATTACATTTTTGAGGACAACAGTTTTTTCAGCCAACATTTAATTAATATTATTTTTTTTAAAAATCATAATTTTTGTTTTTAATGTCATTTTTGAAGGAAATTAAATAGTAATAGTTAAAAACGGATAGTTAAAATATTAAGATGGGAAATATTTGTGTCATGTGGGCATTATAAGATTTGTATTAAAAATTTCTATATAAAAAGTTTTTAAACATTGTATTAAATGCAAAAAAATGCAATTCAAATCAGACTTACAGGGGCCTCTTGTTTTTGTTTTACAGAGTATTTATGTCAGTACATTTATTTTATATTTAACAAATGGTCAGCTTAAGATTATATGGTTTTGTCTGACATTTTGGTAAAAATTAAGTTATTCACATTTTCTTATTCTGTGACTATCTATTTACATTATATGAAGTTGTGTACATTTTGTGTCTTTTTTGAAAATAAAAAAAATCAAATTGAATGTGTCAACCCCGCAAGAGTGTTAATTTTACCCACTGGTTGGGTCAAATAAAATAACCCAGCACTTTACCAATTTAACCCACTGGTTGGGTCAGATGAACAACCCAGAAATCTGGGTTAAATGGTACAACCCAGCGCGTGTTCTGTCCAATAGTGACCCAGCAGCTGGGTTAAGGTTGGGTTGTTTTTTAACCCAGCAGTTTTTAGAGTGTACTGATTACATTAAAGCTGATTAGCTTACAAAGCCCCGAAGTTATGGAATAGTCTTCCAAATAGTGTTTAGGATTCAGACACAGTGTCAGTGTTTAAGTCTAGGCTAAAAACCTATTTATTTAGCCAAGCATTTTTGTAAATAGATTTGCCTTAGATAAAGGAGCAGATCTAGGGGACTCATGGACAGAGTGAACTGGTATGTTTAGATGCTGTCTTCCCCACTCTCATTGATCACTCAGTCATATATTTCAGCTCAGCATTCAACACTATTATCCTCCAACAACTGATCGGGAAGCTGAGCCTGTTGGGCCTGAACACCTCCCTCTGTAACTGGATCCTGGACTTTCTGACCGGAAGGCCTCAGTCAGTACGAATCGGGAACTGCACCTCCAGTACCACCACACCGAGTACTAGGGCTCCACAAGGCTGTTGCTGTTGCAGTCCCCTGCTGTTCACACTGCTGACTCACGACTGTGTAGCGACACACAGTTCGAATCATCACATCAACTTTGCTGATGACACGACCGTGGTGGGTCTCATAAGCAAGAACGACGAGTCAGCGTACAAAGAGGAAATGCAGAGGCTAACGGACTGGTGTAAAGACAACAACCTGTTTCTGAATGTTGACAAGACTAATAATACACACACACACACACAAACATTATCACTCAGCTTAACTCATCTACCTCAAAACATTGAGACTGGACTGACTAATCGACACAAGCGCAAACACACTGATCTACACTACCAAACTATTGTACACACAAACCTGTAAATGCTCTTTTGCACAATATTCATTACTGGATTACTTTTTGCACTAACTTTTTAATTCTTGCTGCTACGTTAAGGAACGTTTACTGTTTCTCCACTACCTCAACACCACATGTTTATTATGTTATGTCATGTTTGTCGCACTGGCACTTTGTTGCTCTTGTTTGCACATTTGCACGTGCACTTTATGTTGTCTGTTGTCTGTATTAAAAAAAACCCTGTAGTCTTCCTCTCTGAGTTGGCTAGTTAGTTTTTGGTAATTTATGTTGTAAATTTATGTTGTCAGGTTAATCTGTCTTGTCTCCGCTAGCCAGCTAACTTGATCTCCAACTTAGCTAGTTTAGTTTTTCTGTTAATTTATGTTGTAAATTTATGTTGCATGTAGCACCTTGGTCCTGTGTACTAACTGTATATGGTTGAAGTGACAAAGTCTACTTGAACTTGAGGTTTGTTGACGGTGACGTGATTGGTCGCTTTACATCTCAGGGAGCCCTCATGTCTGTGTTTCCTTCTGGCTCTCCCTTTTAGTTACGCTGTCATAGTTAGTCCTGCCAGAGTCCCTGCTTGCACTCTGCACTAAAGATACATTCACATTATACATTGTTTGACTGTGACCATACCTAACTGCAGTCTCTCCTTCTCTTCTGCTCTCTCTTTCCCTCTGCCTCTCTCTCTGTCGAGCTATACATGTCGCTCCTGAGCTGCTAGTGATTCAGACCCCCTCTGCCCCCTGGAGCTGTCTGACTCATCCTGGTGTCCTGCCTCTGGTTGGAGATCTCATCGCATAGATGCCCCGTGTGGTCTGTGTGCCCGTGTGGCAAACAACATTAAATTAAACTTTTAATACTCGCCTGTAAATAGCCATTTATCAGGTAATTGCGCATCATTACTACTAGTATAAAATAAAGGCATGACTCACGTCGCATCCAGTCAGCAGCTCCGCTTGCCATAAGAAGTGCTGGAAAAGACTCGTTGAGAATGGTCCAATCACACGAGCCCAAATATTTAAAAATGATATTAATTCGCTAAGAACAAAAGAGGGAGAGTTCAGGGCGCAAAGCGCTGCGACCCCGGATGATTTGACAAAATCCAATCAGAGCTCAGCCTCAAGTCACATGCTTTTCAAAAGTTTACGTGCCTACATAGACACTTGTTTGTCTGGCGCCCCGCGTACATGAACACAAATACATTTTAGATTTTTTTTTTTTTTTCAAATAAATTATATTAAGAAATACAGCAGAATTTTGTGACTAAATTACTATTTCATTATTAAAATAAATAATTATTATGTTAAATAATTACATGTTAAAAGAGCATTCTTCTTTGCCTAACTTTAAGGAGGGCGGCGCCCTCAGTCAAACCAGAAAAGGTATGTATAGTTTGCAAATGAAATTCTTATCGCTGATTGGAAGAGACATCGGTCACTCAAAACATACAAGAAGTACCGTCAAGTGAAGTCAAATTTATTTTAAAGCACATTTAACACAACTTAGTTGGCCAAGGTGCTGTACAATCCTGAAATACTAAAAATAATCCTTAAAAGAAAATACATCTAAATGTCCGTGAGACTGCAGTACTTCCTGTATGTTTTGAGTGACAGATTGGTTCGTGTGTTTCGTCCACTCAGCGGTAAGAATCAACATGCTTACGTTGGGTTGCGAATTAAATCCTACCGCTAATCTTGAGTAGTGGATGTCTCGTCCAATCAGTGGTAAGAATGTCATTCGCAAGCCACACCTACCTTTTTTCAGCTCGTTGATTCTTACCACTGATTGGACGAGACATCTGTTACTCAAAATATACAGGAAGTACTGCAGCCTCACGGACATTTAGATGTATTTTCATTTAAGGATTCATTTAACTATTTTAGGATTTTACATCACTTTGGTCAACTAAGTTGTGTTAAATGTGCTTTTAAAATAAGTTTTACTTCACTTGACAGCACTGCTTGTATGTTTTGAGTGACGGATGTCTCTTCCAATCAGTGCTAAGAATTTAAATCGAGAACTATTCCTACCTTTTCTGGTTTGACTGAATCGTCGTTGTGTTTTCTCATTTGGTTTATTGTTTTCGGGTTTTGTTATTTTGTTTTTCAATTTGTTTTTTTTTTTTTGGGTTTTGTTATTTTGTCTTTTAATTTGTTATTTAGTTTTTTGTTATTTTGTCTTTTAATTTGTTATTTAGTTTTTTGTTATTTTGTCTTTTAATTTGTTATTTTGTTTTGGGTTCTGTTATTTTGTCTTTTAATTTGTTATTTTGTTTTCTGTTTTGTTATTTTGTTTTCTGTTTTGTTATTTTGTTTTCTGTTTTGTTATTTTACACACACACACACACAAAAGAGATGCTGTACACGCACACGCGTGGTCACAATGTTATAGTAAACAGTTGGATTTTGACTATACGAGTGCCGCACGTGACTGAGACTGAGCATGGGAAACAATTACATAAGAATGGAAGCAATGCACTTATCATGGATAGTTCAATTAAATTAAATTAAATGTTGTTTGCATAGCGCTTTTAACAATGATCATTGTCTCAAAGCAGCTTTGGAGAATTAAAAGAAAACATGGAAATGTGTATGAAACATGAGAATGCGTATGAATCAAAATTATCATATTGTCCTTGATGAGCAAGCGAGCAAGGGTGACGGTAGCAAGGAAAAACTCCCTGAGATGGAAATAGGAAGAAAACTTGGGAGAAACCAGACTCTACAAGAAATTATTTTTGTGATAACACATAGCAGAAATTTTTGTGCAGTCATCTGTGTTAGGCAGATGGAAGTTCAATATAAGATTTGATCTAGTACCCACTGGACAAGACTCTTGAAGCAGTGGTATGATCAGGGGTTGCTCCAATTGATCAGGTTTATGTGGCAATAATATAGATGACCAAAATAAATGATTAGGGTATCCCATCAATGTAGTTTTTCTTCTCTGATGGCACATGTCTATTCCAGGTTACTGTTAAATGGTTACTTTATATATACATACACACTGAGTAGTGACTGGTAATTTTTTTCACACTTTTACACTTGTTTTTCACACTTACCTTCATTCTGTGTCTGTGCTCTTCTTTTAATTTCTCCTGGCGGCCAAGGCTTTCCTGTGTTCTATTAGAAGTTGAAAAACAATGAACCACAAAGCTTTATTTTAATCTATATTACAAATCAGCCATGTACTAAGAATTATCATAAGTAACTCCCATGTTAAATAGTAGATAAGTACATACTCCTTTTCCATCATGTCCCTCATGCTCTGGTACTCCTGTCTCTGCTTAAGCTCCATAAACTCCTCAAAGCGTTTAAGCTGCTCTGACTCCAAACTGGCAACACCAGCTACCACACACTCCTGGAGCTCCTGCCTCACGTTCAGCTCTGCCTGTAAATGGAGAAATATGTAATGTTATTTATAATTTTGTTTCCTTTTTAAATTAGCATTCGCAGAATATGAACAGAAAGATGAAGCTTATGCGTTTTAAACCTTTTATAAATCATTATACTCCAACTTTAATTTAGCTTCGAACATCATAGTGTGATGCTTTTTTTCCGTCATCACATCACTCAATGTGATGTCACTGAACATGTCACTCAATATAATACCACAGAGAAAATTATTACCCATTTTTCATGAAGTTTAAGACATCATCACGGATGACCAGTTTGAGATGTCGAAGATCCCTCTACAATTTTGCATCCTTAATATCTTTTCCCTAGGAGGAGTATATCTAAATCTATCAGGTGCGTTTTTGCTGAGGGCCCCGGGCCACGCAATTTGGAATCAAGTTGCAGCAGATTCCAACTTGTCACACAATTTTGATGAGTTTTTGAGCATGTTTAAGACCCCCGAAGAGCCCAAAAAGGTGTGGGGGACAAAAAAAAAAAAAAAAAAAAAAGAATCTTTAGGAAAATAAGAGGGTCCTGTGTACCCTGTAGTGCTTGGGCCCCAACTATGCCATTCGCCATGCACATACGGCCTCGCTTCTAAGGTTTTTAACACACAGGACTTCTGAATTCTTCTTTTCCAATCATAACAGTTTAATATCATGGCAAAGATGTACTGCCTCATTTAATCACACAGCACCTTGGCTTTATTCCAGTGTTTCTTCTCACAGATGCGAATACAGCCTGCCATCTGAGTGACCTTAGGTGAGAAGAGAGAAATGGGTTGTTGTGAACTGCTGCATGTGTCTGCAGTGGAGCTCAAACTTTCTGATATATTGTCAGTCACCTAGGAAGCAAAACCAAACATGAAAAGAAAGTACATGAAAGGAAAAAAAGATCACATGAAACAGATCCAGGATAATTAATGTATGGTTGCGAGTTCCATGACAATAGACACCCGAGAACATTGCTCTTAGAATAAAACAAGATAAAAAAGTAAGCATTTTCTTTACCTTCTTGTCAACAGTGAGTGGCAGTGGTGAAGTGGATGATATAGTAGGAAGTGTGTGGTA
Source organism: Clarias macrocephalus (assembly GCA_011419295.1). NCBI lineage: Eukaryota > Metazoa > Chordata > Actinopteri > Siluriformes > Clariidae > Clarias > Clarias macrocephalus. The sequence continues at coordinate 25,728 of JAAGKR010008230.1, forward strand.
CATTTTAACAGCAGCTGAACCACAGTAGAGCTCATTTTCAGGTGTACTTGCATCAGGAACCATGAAATCTGAGCCAGAACTACTTTTCTGCAGAAAGCTAGGGCTCAGTCTCTTTAGAACATCTTCAGAAAGCATGGACAGACTGGTTACCTCTTTACAGCCTGCTAAAATGTCCTGGCAAACAAATAATGAATGAATTAATTAATTCAAATAAATAAGCAAGCTACAATAACACCAAGGCAGTGGAAACAGTTGTGCCCTATTAATGCAAAACCGTGGATAAAAAAAATTATATACGGAAGTCCTGCTCTGACAAACAGTGCCATCTGTACACTTGGGAGTATTTAGTTCTTCATTTTTTAAAACTTCGTCTTAATCTTCATATATGGGTAAATAGAAATCTTTGAAAAGTAAAATTAACAGAAATAGCAAATACAAATATTGTGTTACAGGTCATATGCATTTGTAGTTTTTTTGTACGTAGGTAGCATCTTTGTGCTGGCAGGTAATACCGGTGTTATGCGCTGTTATACGAGTATACGAAGTTAAACTGCCCGCAATCGACACCGGAACTAACGTAAAAATATTCTTCAGGAAACTCCATACGGTCTCGTAAAAAAGACACCACGTACAATAACTGACAATCGTCCTTTGTATGAGACATAAAATATATCATTATAGATTTAAATAAATAAATATATAAAGACAAATCCATCCAGCTAATAAGGTTAACTAATTTGAAACGGCTTGTAAGCACGCTTTCGTTTACCTCGCCTTTTTCGAGCCAGTCTGGGCTGTATTTGATTTTTGCTTTTGGAGAGTTTTTCAAAGCTCCGAGCGTCTCCCACCTCAGACTTTCAGCTGGCATGTTGATGTAAATATATTTAAAAATAATTGTAAAACCCCGATGAGTTGTGCTGTAATAAACAGGCGATCCAATTTTTCTTAGTTGGCGTATTTTTCTTCTACTTGTGTTTATTGGTTTATCTAAGGTTAAGGTGCATATATTGCCACCTATTGTTCTGGAGTGGGAGGTTGCTTGACTCCCTCCTCCCAAGTCACAATGGCGTTTGTTGTCATTTCAACCATACAGTAGTACAGTACACAATGACAACATTCCTTGCTGCTACATCAAATAACACAACTACACAAGATTATGCATAACTAATAATATAATTATATTATATTATGCACTGCCTGGTCAAAAAAGTAATCACTTCAGAAAAGTCCAATTATTGGCCAGGATAAAATACCGATGACAATTAAGGAAATTTGAAATTACTGGAATTGGGTTAAGAAACCATCAAACGTTATTAAAACCTGCAAGTACTGTGTTGAACCTTCAACTTTGTGGAAGGAATGTGGTCATAAAAAAAAACATAAATGGAGATCCCTTAAATGCTTAGTAAAGATGCATGATTTAAAAAATTACAAGTGAAATCACAATTATGTTTAAAACTCCTAAAACGTAAGCGGATCTGTATTGACAACATACAGAATATGGTCAATAATTTATTATTTTTCTTATCGCCATTGACCATACCCCTCTAATGTTGTTAATACAGATCCGCTTGAGTTTATATATATACAGGTTAAGAAGATAAGCCATTCATGCATAGTGGCCTTTGTACAAGCCTCTGGAGGCAGTGTCATGGGCTGCGTTCCTTTCCGAAGTGTACTTCACAGTGTGCTCCCTACTCCCTGCTCCATTTGCAGGGAATGACAGTGGAGGGAACTTCCCTCGACAAAACTCCACCATTCGGAACTCCATGCAACGTCACCAGCACAGACGTCACTTCCTCCGTGCGTTCCCATTGTAACAAACACCTCAGATACATGTTGCTGCTGCTGTGGAAATTTCACACTACGGGTATTAAATATTGAATATTAATTGAAACAAAAACTGATACCATGTTAAAACATACTACTGAAACGTGTATAACCTCTAAATAATCTATTAATTAATAAAAATAATTGATTAAATATGTACGGAATTCTTTTTTACAGATTACTAGCCTATATAACACTAAGGATTTCTTGATTAAATAAAATTTTTAATTGTTGTATCCTTTTAATAAGGTCCTCAATAATAAAAAATAAATATTAAATCCTTTTTTGAGCTTCATTTTTTTTCACGCTCCGGCGAGACGCAATGACTTATGGGACATTTTTCATTCCCTTTTCACTCGCTGTAGTTTGGAATCACACTTAACAGACCGATTGGAACGCACCTATGACTAGGGTTGGGTGCCTCATTTCGGTGCCACTTATAAGACTGAACTGTTGATTAATATATTTGTTCTCTGGGGCTATGATGACACAGTTGTAATAAGCATTAGATTCATCAACACACATGATCGCTAGTAAAATGTAAATACTGCATTCATGGGGTGTCAGAAATGATCGGAAAAATAAATTATTTCCTTAATTAGAAAAATCTTGAGGACATCGGAAAGCTTTGATAATACAAATCCAAACCATTGTTGCAGTAATGTTACTGTCCATTTTATTTTTATAGATTAAAAGTTTATTAGATTCGATTAAAAAAATAAAAAGCACAAATCATCAGGAAATGGGACCATCCGAGATGCGCGTGAATGCAGAAACTAACTTTACACTTGCTCTGACGGCAGCAGGTGGTCTACCGCTATCTTAATTTGCTAAATTAAACAACTATTGTTAAAATGCCGTTGCAGTTGCGTGTAAAGGGGGAAAGACGTCAAATCTAATGAAACATTTGAGGGCACACGGAATAACCTTAAAAGCAGAGGGATGCACCGTGTTTGACAGCTTGCGGACAACAGCTGGCACTATTGGTGTGGATGACCCCAGCCCCAGTCATACCAACCGTAGTTAAAAGAAGTCCACCGATTATGATGACGACAGCAGCCTTTCCTCAGGTTAGTAGTAGGCTAATATAATGTTAATTGCAAAATGCAAATCTTGCATTCATGCTAACAAATGGTCAAACGATTTGTAAAATACTAATGTAACATGGATTCTGTTTGTAGTTATGGCTTTTCAGCGAGTACTAGTAGTACTACAATAGTGACCCCATTTACCATTGCAGAGAAGGCTAATTAGACTTTTAATATATTGTTCAATTTTAAGCATTACATTTTTTGTTCAATAAAAATGTATTCTTGAGTCATCCACCATCATTTTGTAGCTTTTGCAAAGTATCGGTTCAGGCACCGTTTTGGCACCGGTACCGGTTTAAAAGTATCGATTTGGAACCGGTATCAAAAAAACCCCAAACAATACCCAACCCTACCTATGACCTGGGCCTGTATTAACTAAGCAGCTCAGAGTAGGCTTTCATTGCGTAATTATTGTAGTTTTTACACGGTTTTGTAGTTTAAACGATGGAAAAGTGAAATGTTACATCTTTTTATAGCTTCTGGTAGATTTTTTTAATCGACTATATGTCTTACTAAAAGTCTGCATAATCATGGGTCAGTTAGAGTTGCAGACTTGGAAGGTGTGTACATGCAAGAAAGAATAAGACGTACCAGCAATAAAGCCTTGATCTATCTACGTTGACAAAAACTTGACGTGAGATGTAATTCTCCTGCTATCAGCACACCATTATGGCAAGCCATATAATGGCAAGCCGTTTTAACATTTAATGGCAAAATTTGACTATCTGGAATGAATCTGACAGATATCAACAACATATTTTTGACTAGTTGTAATTGCATTCTGACAAGTCAAAATGACAGTTAGAGATATCTGTATTTCAGTTTTGGATAGTCACAATGAAAGTTAGGGATATCTGTAATTCAGTTTTAAATAGTCAAAACTGAATTGCGGATATCTGCAATGACATCACTGAAACTCATATTTGACTTGTCACACATTCTAAATGACAAATACAGATATCTATAACTGAGTTTTGCCCAGGCAAAATTAAAGTTAAAGATGTCGTAAACGTCATATTGACTTGTCAGTATTGTTGTGCCCGACGTTGCTCATGAAAGGCTTCCCATTGGATATTTGCCCATCAGACAAATTATTTGAACAGTTAGCAGAAGAAATGGCGGTCGCTGTTGTAGACAAAATAATTAGAAAATGCCATGAACGCGAACACAAATCAGGGAATTTGTGGGGAACAAGAGCTTCGTTCACTTGAGAGTTGTGGGAGAAATTTACATCGTATTGAACATTTATTGTCTCCAGACACATTTGATGATCTACATTTAAGACCCGAGTCTTGATGGTCTCAGGACACTGATGTCTGAAATTTTGTTAGCTGGTTTTCATCCACTCTAATTAATTCAGGTGAGTTTATTGTGCTTTGTAAAACATTATTTAACATTTGATTAATAAACAGCATAGTAACTACGGGAAAGGAGTAATAGACATTACGGAACGCTCAGTTTGCATGTAGTGTTTTTTTTCTTTATGTGAATGAAGTGTGCATTAAAATTGATTCAAACAAATGAGAATGTGGATGTAGAGGAACTTGATAAAAAAATAAAAAAAAAGGCAGCTATGAATTCTGTCGCTAGGAGTACATGAAGCAGTTAAGTACAAGAGGCTGTTGTGGGTCAAAGGCAGGCCCGGACTGGCCATTGGGAGCACCAGGAGGATTTGGCCTGCTGCTAGCCAGGGTGTTTTTTTTTTCTAATTATATATATATATATATATATATATATATATATATATATATATATATATATATATAGTTCCCTCTGTGCACAAAACAGGTGACATCACTAATTAGTTCAGGTTTGGTTGAAGAGTTGGTAATTATAATTAGCTGCTTTAGTTAATTAATTGATGGAACACTAAGGCCATGTCCACACGCAAATGCCATTTTGGACGTTGAAAACTGAGCTTTTGGAAAACTCCGGCCAAAGTGACGATTTTCCAAAACTACGTTTTCAGTGGTGTTGGGTGGACGGGGAAAACGGAGATTTCGGCTTGTTGTAACGTCACCTTGTGCCAATGATGTAATTGTCTGTGTGCTCGTCTACTTGATTTGATGTCAGCTTTGTTTATGAGGACATCCTGTGCAATAGTGAACGTACGTACAGTAAACTATGACTATGTTAATGTTGCATACTGGACTTTTTACATGCGTGTACATACTGTGTACCCTGTTGATTAAGGAGGCTCCTAACAGCGCTTAACAGGGCGTTTTGTGTTTTCATGTGGACAAATATTTTTAAACCCTAGGTCATGTAGACAGAATTAAAAACAAAGGAGAAAAAAAACTGTTTTTAAAAATACCCAGCTACTTGTGGACATGGCCTAATATGTACATGCAGCTGCACGGGTCAAGGAAATGTTTATGCACATAACTCTGAATCTTTGAAAATTAACTGAAGAGAGCATGAGCCTTTACTTAAGCCTTTACATTATTTAAGAATGGCTTACTTGCTTTAGATACAGAGAACAGCTTCTCTCAAATTTGACACGGATGTGACTGAATATTAAAAGTCAGATGAAGATCATAAGCCATTTCCTTACAGTAGGTTTATGTCCATGGAAATCAGGAGTAGAACTGGGGGGGTATTCCAGAAAGCTTAGTTACCTTACCATTTGGTAAGTCATAACCTCAGAATGAAACACAAACATTCTGGAAAAAGGTAATATTTGATTACACGATCACTAAACTATTTATTAAACAAGATTTAGTATATTCTTTGTCATGTAGAAAGAAAAACTAATAGAACTAATAGAAAGAAGGCTAAAGCTCGTCTAAATGGCGGGGGCCCACCACCACCACCTCCCGTCACCCCATCTGAGAAGCTGGCTCTCTCTCTTAACAAAAGGGCAAGAAGTGGTTGCTGGCATTCCAGGAGGCACTTCATAACACACATCATGCACCACAAGTAACATGGTGAAATGCAAGATTACCAGATGATTTTTTCTTCATTATAAGACTTAATAAATTACTATCTCTGTGACTTAATGTCATGGCGTCTAGCTGGTGGTTTTGGCTAGACCGGCTGATTGTGTTGCCGTGGGCATATATTAGAGCAGGCAGAGGGGTTCAATAGAAAGAGTCTTTATTAACAAAGTAAAAACAAAGGAACCAAAACAACAAACTCAAACTAGGGCTCAGGAAAGACATAGGGAACGGCGCGCTAACACAGGGAACGGCACACTAACAGAGGACTGAACTGACAAGGGACTGAGGATGAGGAAACATGGAGCTGGAACTAACTAAGGACACATAGGGGAACAAGAGAGTCGGGCCTGGACAGGACAGAGTCGGGCCTGGACAGGACAGAGTCGGGCCTGGACAGGACAGAGTCGGGCCTGGACAGGACAGAGTCGGGCCTGGACAGGACAGAGTCGGGCCTGGACAGGACAGAGTCGGGCCTGGACAGGACAGAGTCGGGCCTGGACAGGACAGAGTCGGGCCTGGACAGGACAGAGTCGGGCCTGGACAGGACAGAGTCGGGCCTGGACAGGACAGAGTCGGGCCTGGACAGGACAGAGTCGGGCCTGGACAGGACAGAGTCGGGCCTGGACAGGACAGAGTCGGGCCTGGACAGGACAGAGTCGGGCCTGGACAGGACAGAGTCGGGCCTGGACAGGACAGAGTCGGGCCTGGACAGGACAGAGTCGGGCC
>JAAGKR010008231.1:0-15728 GCA_011419295.1 Clarias macrocephalus
CACGGTGCTCCATCGTGCTGGAAAATGCATCGTTCTTCACCAAACTGTTGTTGGATTGTTGGAAGAAGTTGCTGTTGGAGGGTATTTTGGTACCATTCTTTATTCATGGCTGTGTTTTTGGGCAAAATTGTGAGTGAGCCCACTCCCTTGGATGAGAAGCAACACCACACATGAATGGTCTCAGGATGCTTTACTGTTGGCATGACACAGGACTGATGGTAGCGTCACCTTTTCTTCTCCGGACAAGCCTTTTTCCAGATGCCCCCAAACAATCGGAAAGAGGCTTCATCCGAGAATATGACTTTGCCCCAGTCCTCAGCAGTCCATTCGCCATACTTTTTGCAGAAGATCAATCTGTCCCTGATGTTTTTTTTTGGAGAGAAGTGGCATCTTTGCTGCCCTTCTTGACACCAGGCCATCTTCCAAACGTCTTCGCCTCACCATGCGTGCAGATGCGCTCACACCTGCCTGCTGCCATTCCTGAGCAGCTCTGCACTGGTGGCACTCCGATCCCGCAGCTGAATCCTCTTTAGGAGACGATCCTGGCGCTTGCTGGACTTTCTTGGACGCCTTGAAGCCTCCTTAACAAGAATTGAACCTCTTTCCTTGAAGTTCTTGACGATCCTATAAATTGTTGATTTAGGTACAATCTTAGTAGCCACAATATCCTCGCTTGTGAAGCCATTTTTATGCAGCGCAATGATGGCTGCACGCGTTTCTTTGCAGGTCACCATTGTTAACAATGAAAGAACAATGATTTCAAGCATCACCCTCCTTTTAACATGTCAAGTCTGCCATTCTAACCCAATCAGCCTGACATAATGATCTCCAGCCTTGTGCTCGTCAACATTCTCACCTGAGTTAACAAGACGATTACTGCAATTATCTTACTGCAATTATCTCAGCAGGTCCTTTAATGACAGCAATGAAATGCGGTGGAAAGTTTTTTTTCGGGATTAAGTTAATTTTCATGGCAAAGAAGGACTATGCAATTCATCTGATCCCTCTTCATAACATTCTGGAGTATATGCAAATTGCTATTATAAAAACTTAAGCAGCAATTTTTCCAATTTCCAATATTTATGTAATTCTCAAAACTTTTGGCCATGACTGTATATAGTCTTTGTTTAGTAAATGTAAAAAATAATCATATCAAAGACAATTAAGAAAAAGTCAGCACCATTGCTTTAGAATTGATTAAACACCAATTGATTCATCAGTGTTTAACAAAATTAGATTTTTTTTGCATTTATTTAAAATGTATTTGTGGTGTTATATCAGTGTTTGAAATGTATACAAGCCAGTAAACATTTAATCATCTTTTAGATTAGGAAACCAAATTAGTTATATACTATTATCATGCTATGACTGAGTATCTAACAAATAAAGTTCTTACCCTTACCTTTTTGTTTAAACTTATCAGAGTGTCCTAATAGATGAGGATTCAGCCAAAAAGCTCAGAGTCGTGGATACCCAAGCTGACGTTGTGATTAATGTGCCCTTCTTCATTATTGGTCTTGGAATCATATTAGGCGTGGTCTTCATCGTGCTCATATGTTACAAAGAGGTGAGTAATTAAGTGCATTACAATATGTGCAACAATTAGGTTACATTCATATTACAATCCATGTTTTTCATTTCAGATTTTTGGTCAGATTGGATTTGCATGTCATAATGGTTTACATTCATAATTACAAGTGACTTTTATTTGATTCTAATGTAGACACATCTGTCCTCTGAAATGGCACGCATGCACCATCTGTTAAAACATGTAGTGAGTTCATGCAACCACTAATTAATTTCAAACTCTGGATATGATTTCAGCTATAATATGCTTGGGTTTTATATCTGGAGCACGGCCACCTGTTAGTCTGCTGTATTTGTTGAGGTCAGGAAAAAGGAAGTAAGCCAGATAACCCGCTTTAACTGTTTTAGCAGTTATTGCAAGCATTGTTTAGTCCCAATCCTGTGACATCTCATCACATTATATGCAGATGAAAATGCTTTTATTTTCACTATTAAACAGAGTTCTATTGTTGGTTGTTTTTAATGTAATCAGGCATGTAAATGACCTCCACTCCTAAAAAAAAAATCCAAAATAAAAAGTCCTAAATAAATAATGCCAAATATGTGATTTCCAATAATTAGAAAAAACTTTACTTTGAGAGTAAAGATCCTCATAGATTTAAAATGCAGCTTAAATAGACATTTGTGGCACTGTGTGTTAAGAACAAAATTTGAAAAGCAATTTAAAATAGAAACAGTTAAAACAGTATTGATCATTTAACCATGGTTATGGGGGAAAAGTTGCAAAATTTGAAAAATAAAGTCTTAAAAACCTCCAAAGAGGGTTAATCTGTGCAAGTGATAGCATTTTACAGTGATGAATGACCAGCTGGGGAGTGGGAAGTGGTGGTTTAAACCTTAAGGCTCTGGGTTCCTGTAGGCTAAGGGAAGGTTAAGGGTTTAAGCCGCACCTCTGGCAACCTTTCACTGTTGAGGCATTCAGCATGGGTCTCAATCATTTTTGCTCCAGGGGTGGTGTATCCTGGCCGATCTTGCGCTCTGACCCCAGCTTCCTAACTTCCCAGAAAATGAAAAAAAATAATAATAATAATTGTAGATTTACTTTCTGTGCACTGAAAAACTGTTTCGTTAAAATATTTAACTCAAGGATCGGTAATACATTACCTTTATGGCATTTTATATAGAAGAGCTGATTAGAGCTGAAACGATTCCTCGAGTAAATCGAGTAATTTGATTACAAAAAATTATCAAGGCAAAATCTTCTGCCTCGAAGTTTCGTTTAATTAATTTTAAAAGCTTGCGTTATGTTTTTGCGCAATTATTTGTTGACGGCACGCTTTTGACAGCGACACCAACAAAGAAGAAGTGCTTACGTCACCCACAAAGCGGAAGGAGACGCAAACAGTTCGCTGTGTATTGATTTGAGGGAGCGCTCTGTTGCGGGCTGTAAAATGGAAGGGGGTGATAAAATTATCAGCGGGGCGAAGAAGAAAGCAGCAAGAGAAAACGACAGAAATTGGCACTAAAGGCTTATGTTATGCCTGAGATGTAAATGTTGAAACTTTTGGTTCTGAAAGTTTAGTGTTTTTGTATAATTAATTGTTTTAGTGTGTGCCTTAGTTCTTTTAATCCTTAAAGTCATGTGAAAAACCTTTTTTTTTTTTTTTTTTTTTTTTTTTGCATCTGAGAAAAGGCTTTAAAATAAGAATGTATGGTGCTGTAATGGACTTAATTAATCTCAGTCAACTTTAATACCCTTATCACTTTCGCGGTGATTCACTGCAAGTTTTGGCGCTGCGATTACGTTTCCATCTTTCTGCGCGAAAAATTAAATATGTTTAAGCCGCCTTAAAAACATTTGATTTTTTTTTGCGGAACATCGGCGGGCAGTCGCGGCGGCTCACGGTGCCTAACACCGCATCTCACTACGAGTCAAACCGCATAAGGGGGATAGGAATGCTGTATGCATTTAAAAAATAAAAGTTGATTTTTCTAAAAAGAAAACCAGTTAATCTGTGTTTCTCTTATATCTTAAACATTGCTGTTTAATTAAGCAAAAGTGCATTTTATCCGATTATTCGATTAATCGATTAAATCTTTGGTAGAATACTCGATTACTAAAATATTCGATAGCTACAGCCCTAGAGCTGATCCTATTTTCAGTTTTCTTATTTTGCCACCTCACTGTCATGTTTTTGTTTTTATTCCACAGAGGAGCACTCCTGATGAACGCCAGCCTTTGCTGAGCTCCTAATACAGCAGGAAGGTGATGTTTTTCCTGATGTCATTGCAGCGTCTGCAGCTGTGAACTGAAAGTAGCTTTGAACTGATCCAATCCTGAAAAACTACAGTAACAGAAAACACAAGAAACTTCTGTATTTTTCACACCTGATATTTAATCTTACATTTGATACCAAATAACAACTAACTAAGATAAGCAGAAATGTGTTGTGTGATATCGCTCATAAATACAGTATTTGCATGCAGTGCTATAATGTATTCATCGCTTCAGGTCACATACATTTTCTATGAAAACAGTATTCATAATGTCTTTAAACTCTAATATTTCATACATTTCCAGGATATTGCTAGCATTCATTTCTTGATTACTTATAGTAATGTTACTTAGTGTGTTTATAAATACAAGGGAATTTATGAGTTTTCAGGGAATTATTGATAGCAAATTGTTTGCTCCACATTCTTCAAATTGTACATAAGCTTAAACAGCACACTGACAGTGGCATCCTTTGTAATCATTTCATCAGTTGTAGTTGAAAATTAGTTTTTTTTTTTTGTTTGTTTTTGTCGTGGTTATAATCTAATAGTGTACTTGAACAAATGCTGTTGATTTAATTCAGTGATGAACATTATACTACTTCAGTCATTTATATAAGGAAAACATAAGGAAATATTACAGTTTTCTAAGGCTGTCACTAAATGTTGGAAAACATCCAATGTTCATTGTTATATAACTTGGTGTTCATTCCTGTTCATAATTGTTGCTAAACTCGGTGCTGATGTCAATGTTATTTTGGCAAGTATTACATTTTGTTTATGTTCATAAAAAAAAAAACTGAATATTAGTAAAATACTATTGATCATTTCTGCTAAAATCTTAGATACATTCTGGCCTAAAAAACAACTACTGTAGGCCATACAAATGAGCAAATCTGACTAGTTACTGAAGTAAAAAAAACAGGCCTTATTTATTAGTCTTTTAACAAAATTGAGTGTAAATGTTTATGTAAATCAAACTGAGCTAAATAGTTCTACTGGATTTACCAAAGTTTTGAAAATTCAGATTTTTTGTATACTTGCATGTGTTGACACATGCCAGTTACCGGTAACTGCCATATAGAAGCACGACACAGCTGATTTGCTTTAAGTGACACTCAAAAACTTTAAGTGTACTGACCGATGTGGGCATAAACTAATAAAGCCTAAAAAAAAACATTTTTGATGCACTACTTTAATAAGAAAAAAAGTTAATTATATTATAAATAAATGTTCCCTCAGCTAAGGCATTTGTTTACAGCTTATGTATCTGCACAGACATCATCAGAGTATTTAAATAAGAATTTAATATTGTGGAGAGGGTATGTTTTTTGTATTTTAATTTAAAAAATGAATTTTCTTTTTTTATATAAACACACACACACACAGTACAGACCAAAAGTTTGCACACATCTTCTCATTCAAAGAGTTTTCTTTATTGTGTTCTTTAGCCCAAACGCGTCTCTTCTGCTTGTTGCCTGTCCTTAGCAGTGGTTTCCTAGCAGATATTCTACCATGAAGGCCTGATTCACACAGTCTCCTCTTAACAGTTGTTCTAGAGACGTGTCTGCTGCTAGAACTCTGTGTGGCATTGACCTGCTCTCTGATCTGAGCTGCTGTTAACCTGCGATTTCTGAGGCTGGTGACTCGGATGAACTTATCCTCCGCAGCAGAGGTGACTCTTGGTCTTCCTTTCCTTTCGCATGTGAGCCAGTTTCTTTGTAGCGCTTTCAAAGTTTTCCCGGTTTTTGGGACTGACTGACCTTCATTTCTTAAAGTAATGATGGCCACTCGTTTTTTTTATTTATTTATTTTTTTTCACTTAGCTGCTTTTTTCTTGCTATAATACAAATTCAACCTCTTTGAATGAGAAGGTGTGTCCAAACTTTTGGTCTGTACTGTATGTTGCCATTTTTTTCATGATATGTTTTATTTGTCTTATGGCTTAAATTATTTATCATCATTTATATTTCCTTAATTAATGCCAAGAATATAAAATGGCTGGTTTTTGCTAAATGTGATTGATGGTATTCTTAGTTCATGATCAAGTGGTTTAGCACAAGAATGTGTTTTTGATAAAAACCCAAAGCACTTCTGTCCTGTAAGTGGCTGTGGATAATGCACCTGCTTAATGCCATAAAAACTATTCTTAAAAAAATTTTTTATACATTTAAAATTTTAAGTTTATTCTAAATATAAATCTATAGTAATACATACAAATGATTGATTTGAAGTTGATCAAGTTAAGATTTGCATTAATTGATCATATATGCGTAAATTTAGGCACACTCAGCTACATGAGTAGGATATGGAAGTTTTTCTTTGTTTGTTTGTTTGTTTGTTTTTTGAATTAACAAAATTTTCCTGAAAACAAAAACTGATTATTAAAACACTCATTCTAACAATTTGGACAAACAAAACAAAAAAGCACACTGTGGAAATGTGTCCACTGTCTGCTACTTTTTTTTTCTACAGTTAGTTTTTAATGACTGTATCCCAAACCCATTGTAGATAAATCTGTTCCTCACCAACACTAAATGTACAAATCTGCTGATGTGTTTCTTGCAATTAGAACATGATTTAAAAAATAAATGAAACTGCTCAATTATCCGTGTGTGTGTGTTCAGTATATATACTGTGCGTGTGTGTGTGTATTCAGTATATATACTGTGCGTGTGTGTGTGTGTGTGTGTGTGTGTGTGTGTGTGTGTGTGTGTGTATGTATGTATGTGTGTATATATATATATATATATATATATATATATATATATACACACACAGGGGTTGGACCACAATAATTCATTAGTATGGTGTAGGGCCTCCTTTCGCGGGCAATACACCATCAATTCGTCTTGGGAATGACAGATACAAGTCCTGCACAGTGGCCAGAGGGATTTTGAGCCATTCTTCTTGCAGTATAGTAGCCAGGTCACTACATGATGCTGGTGGAGCAAAACATTTCCTGACTCCAAAACACCCAGTCTGGCTCAATAATATTTAGATCTGGTGACTGTGCAGGCCATGGGAGATGTTCAAATTCACTTTCATGTTCATCAAACCACACTATCACCAGTCTTGCTCTGTGTATTGGTGCATCATCATCCTGATGCATGGGACTGTCTTCAGGATGCTGTGTTTGAACCATTGGGTGGAGATGGTCCTCTAGAACGGTTTGGTACTCCTCGGCAGTGACATGCCCATCTAGCACAAGTATTGGGCACGCAACAGTCTGGATGGTACGCTTCTTTGGGGCTTCTCCACATTGTAACATGTTTCACATTGTCCACAGCCCAAGATGGGCATTGGCACGAGTGACCAATGGTTTGGCTATAGCAGCCCGGCCATGTACACTGACCCTGTGGAGTGGAACTGGTGAAAAGTTTTGGTGGAAACAGGAGAGTTGAGGTGCACATTTAATTCTGCAGTGAGTTGGGCAGCTGTGGTTTTATGTTTTTTTGGATACAATCTGGGTTAGCACTCGGCCATCCCTTTCAGACAGCTTGTGTCCACAGTTACTCCTGTTAGATGTGGTTCGTCCTTCTTGGTGGTATGCTGACATTACACAAGTAACAGTGGCTCTTGATACATCACAAAGACTTGTGCTATTACTCTAATTAAACCTTCACACTCTGCTCTTACTGGTAGAATGTGCAATCGATGAAGATTGGCCACCAGGCTGGTCAAATTTAGCAATGAAACCTCCAACACTAAATTGGCCAGTGTTTCAGTTTTATTGTCTAAGCCCTGTATATATACTCTGCCTGGCTAAATAAGGATATCTGGAATAGGGTCAATCTGAACTCCTCATACCATGTGACATTTTTCCATTATTCCAAAGTCTAATCTTTATGCTCCCTAGCAAATTGAAGCCTTTTTTCTGCTTAGACTCACTAACAAGTGGTTTTCTTATTACCACAAAGCTGTTTAGTCCAATTCCTTTGAGTTCTCATATTTGGTCTTAAAATGTTCTCACTTTCACTATTAGCTGAGTTCTACTGTGTGTGTGTGTGTGTGTGTGTGTGTGTGTGTGTGTGTGTGTGTGTGTGTGTGTGTGTGTGTGTGTGTGTGTGTGTGTGTGTGTGTGTGTGTGTGTGTGTGTGTGTGTGTGTGTGTGTGTGTGTGTGTGTGTGTGTGTGTTAATGCAACTTGCCCAAGCATCTACAGTAAGTAATCTCCATTCATGATGTATTCCATGAAGTTGACTTTTCAGCACTATCATTGTTGGAGGGTTCTTGATCCAATATCAGTAATTTCAAATCTCACTATTTGGTTCCTTTGTTTAATGCAATCCAATAATTTGACTATTTTAAAATGCTATTGACATTGCAAAACCAATGTCAGATGGTTTGCCATATATTTCTACCGATGTTTTTAAGGTCATCCTTAAAAATTGTGTTTTTATGAAATTAATGTCAATCAACTTGCATCTGATTTTTTTGCACACTTGTTTAGTTTTCCATTGTTTGTTTATTCCATTCAGGTTTTCTTTCTGTTTTTTTTTTTTTTAAAAAAAAGGCAGAATAAAAAAAAAAACATCATATTGCACTCTTAATGTAACAATATCAAAATGTTTAAAATACACATTAACAAACAGTATCGACAAATAAAAAAGTAATCCTTTTATAACGTTAATAAACCAAATGGGCTTTGCTATTTATTTTATAGGTTGGGTATATTTTGAGGAATAAAATAGGCAAATATACTATAAACTAAATATCTACATGTATCTGATCTACAGACAGGTGACAAAGAAAAAGTGTAAAAGTGCCTTAGAAATCTGTCCTGGAGTCATGAACACCATTCTTCCAAAAGATCTCATCATACAGTTGAGTTGAGATCTGGTAAGTGTGTAGGCCATAGCATACGATTTATGTCATTTTTGTCCTTGTTGAACAGTCCAGTGAGCTCTCACTTCGTGTGAATGGGGGTAGAGTCACTCTGGAAGAACTCTAATTATCAGGACAGAAATACTGAAGAATGATACTACAAGAGGTTTTTCTCCTTAAATTTGTCACTTGTCTGTTTTTCCCCCCACACATTATTCATTAAAAATAAAATGGAAAAAAAAAAAAAAAAAGATTTCAATGCTAATGTTTCTGTGCTTTAATTAGATTTCAAATATTTAGTCAAATTGTTTTCTTCAGTTTTCTTTCATTAGAGTTGTTATTGTACAAAAAGGTCCATTTTTTCCATTCCCAGAATGTTCTTTTCAGTTTTGTGCAAATGATTCTTGTTAAGATGAAGAATATTTAAGCTGGAATGTGCAGATGTTTCTCCTGGAGGAACAGACAGGAAGAATAACAGGGTAAATATAATTTCTTGCTATAAACACTTACATGGTGACATTTTGATGTTTAACATGATGTATATTTCCCCCTCCAAATGCTCCCTTGTGCGTAGATGTTGAAGATCTGAGGTGAATTTAACGTTTCAGTGCCAAAAAGCTATCCAAAAAGCCATTCCAACGATTAAACTGTGTGTGGTTGTACAACAAGATCATGGCCTTTTGTTGTGTTTATGGGTGATTATTTGTAATAGTTATTTGTTATTAGTTATTTATTAGTAATTCAAAGCTTCCCAACATGGGCAATGAACATTTAATGCAGGTATGAACTTTTAGTGAAAAGCACAGTAGGTCTGCCATAAACCTGCTGTATGTTGCGCCTGTTTGTGGCATACTGTAGTAAATTGTGGCTAATGGCCGCAGTGTTTCCCAACATGACGCCCCTTAATCTGATCCATAGCCAGTGGATTCCTGTTTCTGTTCCGTTTTTTCATAACACACTATTATAAAAAATTATGACTTCTCATTAAATTAAGGGCAAGCAGACCCAAATAACATCAACGTATTATGAGTTTTTAAATAATTCAGGAATTTAAAGAAAAAAGTGCCTCCACTAGAAGGGAAATGTAATTTTATCACTATCTAAACTAATGAACCTACTATTCACATACTGTAGTATATTGTGTTTGTTAAAAAATAACACTAATAAATCTGTACTATGAACTCCCATGGAGTTTATTTTACAGATTAAGGAATATCTTGTTGCTTTGACATTTTGACAGACCCAACAGAGAACTGGGACACCCTTTTCTTTCCTTGTGACTAATGAATAGACTGAGAAGAAGATGATAAGATTAAAATGATCTTTGAATTTCTCTTTCCTGCCGACTCAGTAGATATTTTAATATCCTGGTACATGCTTATCAAACACTATAGGGTCAACGTTCATTCATCTTATGACTCAACCATATTAAGTAAACATGTTATTTTACCACTGTGACAGGACAGTTACGTTCAGGAACATTCAGGAATTAGCAGGAAGGAACCGTTATTCTAGTTTATTACCTGTAGTATGTGTAGTATTAAAATACGAATCTATATTGCTGAAACACATATACCTTTTGCATTATCCAAAAAGTCTGCAAGTTGCATGTTGAACTATTGTAGTTATTACATAATACTCACTGGCTTCTCTTTTGTCGCTCTCTCAAATTAATGAGACAAAATTAAATTAGGTTATCATGTAACTGAGAAACTGCAAAGTATTCTCTTTGGAAGACTTTCCTAAAGTTACAAGTTTATCTAGCTATCAAGTTTATGGACGATTTGTGTCATCTGTGTTGTTCTTTACCTGCAGTAATTTGTGCCACACTCGTAATTATCTCTACATCCTGCACCGACCGGTTTCAGTGTGTTCCAGCGCCAAAGTAGAGAACGCTTGGCACGGTGTATGATTCCTGTTGCCCAGCTGTCCACTACTGGAGCTGTCTCTACCTGCAGACAGACAGACACACAGAGAGAGACAGCCGGAGGTATTAGACTGATAATCAGGCAAGTAAACCTACCCCGGGATAAACAGGGAGACACTTTTCTAATTTCTCTTGTTGTTTTATAGTGTATTACTTGAAATTGTAGTTGAGAAACTTTTTAAACAAAAAGACATATTAGACAACTAAACGCATGAGGAAACGGGTCTAGTGTCAAACACTAACCACTTTCACTTTCTTAAACAACTTGTTTTTTTTTTATCATACTGTTTTAAACAAACAAGATAAACCTTAATGTGAGAAATAGTAAGAGAAAAGAGTGTACAGTACCTCAGCGATAATAATAATAATAATATATTGCTTTGATTGGACACAAAGTAAGCAGAAACAACGTGATTTTATCCTGTTCCTACATACATACAGTACATACATACATACATATAGTCTGTTCATACTACATATTAGTGATGGGAATAACCATGGATCACCCGATACGATATCAACACGATACCTACATGCCGATTCGATTTGTATTGCAAGTCTTTATAAATATTCTAATTTATTTATTTATGTATTTATTTCATATTTTGTTGCAATTATAAACAAACTCAGCAAATAATTTGCTTCTATCACATATCTGTGATGTGAACACTTTTGAGCATACCCCTTCAGGATTATAGAGGAACTGCAACATTTTACCTCAAATGCAATAATAATAATAATAATAATAATAATAATAATAATAATAATAATAATAATTATATTATATTATTATTATTATTATTATTATTATTATTATTATTATTTGATGTTATAAAACATGCAGGTAACATTTACACATCTCTTTAGTTGCCCATTATCTAATTACTAAAATCAAAAGCACAGAATCATTGGATAGTGCAGTTAATTCATTGTGCTTTCTTAATTACTGACAGCACATATTAGACTTCATTAGTGCACCATGTAAAAAAAAAAATATTATATTAATAATTCAGTAAATGAATTAATTTGTCTTTGGTAAAATACTTTTTCCTGATTAAATTGGAGAAAAGCAGCAGAAAGGATCTGGCACTATGTTATATAATGGCATCCTACCTCCATTACACAGATTAGAGACACGAGCACAGCGAGTGCTAAAAGCGTGATTCCTGACAGCTTCATGCTGGAGAGTGGTTGTAATTATTTTCCCGTTTGTCTACTCCTGGAGTGCACTGTTGAACGTGTGACAGTGAGATATGTGCACCATGCTTATATTAGTGCATTAGTTATCTGACTGATAAGGATCTCAAAGGGCAATGTTCACTTGCGATGGCGCGAAGAGGAACACTTTAACCAAGAGAATCAGGACAAGGCCACGTCTACAATGAAATCTTCGATCAAGTAAGGATATAAAAAAAAATCGGATATGACTGTGTGTATGGCAAGATGTGTAAGAATAGAACTGTAATAAAATAAAAGACTTTCACTGTTTGATCCAGCAATGATTCATTAATATCAGGATGTATAATAAATTTATAGTGTATTCCTACAGCACAAATAAATAAAATATGAACAAAAATATATATTTTTTTCTCTTTTGCATTTTAAACTGTTAAATAAACAAGTGTATCATTGAATTATCATCATTACCAGTTTATTGTCAGTCCTAAAGCTTAATGTTCAAATATTATCAGTTTTAAAATTTAGCGTGCAATAGTAGGGTCTTTTTTTTTATTATTATAATATTTTAATTATTTATTACATAAAACGAAATATTTTTAAACTGTACTAGTATGTTAATACATACAGATCTGTAATAAAGACAGACTAAGATAAAGACAGACAAAGCTGAAAAATACCAGTTCATTCTTTGCAATATATAAGGTACATACTCAGACAAAATTATGTAAGTACACACCTTTTCCTTCCATGAAATGTACCTATTTTAGTATCATTGGTTTTGTTACATCATCCCTGCTATTTTTTCTCTTTATCTATTATCAATATTTATTTACTATTAATCAGTTATCCATTGAGCCCTACATTTAGAAGTCTTACATGATCATAGTACTAGCTTTTTTTCAGCACTTCTTTTGGTTCCTCCCATTTGAGCTCCTGAATATCCTGCATTTACCTGCATCAGGGCTTCCTGCTTGTATGTAATGGAGTTTCTTTAAAGCCATAGGTCTTTCCAGGGTTATGTCATCAATATTGTAGTTGATCTCTCCTACCCTTCTCATGGGCTTTTTACTATTAGACTTAGTAACAGGTACTACTCAAAGTCCTCTAGCAATTACCCGAACCAATCAATACCAATTCCCAGTACTTAGATTTACTAACCCCTTCATTCACCTACACTAATCACATTTTGATTTTTTGTATTTGTCCCAGAAAAGAACATATTATATTAGTCATGTGTACATACATTCATTCCAATTTATACAAAATTGTATGAACTAATATCAATAAAACACACATGACCAGTCGTGACTTACTTTTTTCCAGCCTCTTTTAGTCTTTTCTATGTCTGAATCTTCTGCTGTCCATCTATTGTTGGAACATTCCATGGGGGGGATCCATGTACTGTATTTTATCCACATCCTCTGTCTGTTTACTTGGCACTAAATGCTCATCCTTCTGGGCGATTGTTTAATTTCATTGTTACTTTACCTGTGCCTGTACTTTATTGTTTTTGATATTCCTGTAAAACTCGTATTGGTGATTCATCTCTCTTTTCCCATATTGGACAATCGTGACATGTACTTGTCCTAGATTTTGTGGCAATTTAACATTTAATATGTTTTGTGTCCTAAGTTAGAAGTAATAACCTAGAAGTATGTCCAGAAGTATGTGGACACCTGAACATTATCCCAACCTGTATGTTGTTCATTTCCAAACTGTTGACAGTTGTAAGCACACATGTGTATTTGGGTGTCTTTCTATGCTGTAGCATTACACAGTTTTTTAGTATAAAAAGTTCCAGTAAATGCTTAAGGGGAGACCCATTTATAATATGGTTTGCCAAATTTGGAGTGAAAGTACTTGAAAGTACAGACCTTTGACCTCAACTCCACTAAACAGCTTTTAACTGAAACGCAAGCTGCACTCCAGGCCTTTGCACTCGACATCTGTGCCCTTGTGGCTGAATGAGCATGAAGTGATTATAGCAACGAATGTGGGAATAAATCCACAAAGCACTGGCTATATAATTGATCTAAATAAAGTCCAGTGATACCCAGTTCTTTATGAATTTGATTGTTTTTCTAATGCAATATTTCTACCATGTGTGCTTATAAAAACTTTTAGTAGATGCTTTATTGCCTTTTACCTTATAGTTACTTTGCAACCTACTTCTGGTGAAAAAGGTATTTATTATTTTTGTAAGAATCTAGATACAGTCAATTTAATTAGGGTAAGAGAAAATAAAAGCTCCAAAAGTGAGCATGAACAGCTATAAGACAAATAGTCACCCCAGATCATCTCTGCATAAGGCATGTAACTGGATATGAATACATTATTCCGAATGAACGGAAGGGGCAGTGGTGGCTCAGGCATTTGAGGCACTGTGTTGCTGATCTGAGGGTTGGGGTTCATGCCGTACAGCTGCCAGATTGCCACTGTTGGGCCCTTGGGCAAGGCCCTAAACCCTATAACGATATACAGTAAAATACCCCAAATCTGGAGATGCAGGGTATCCTGTCCCAAAGTGCCAGTCCCAAAGGAGAAGTGGTTGGCAGCAGGAAGGGCATTTGACTGATATAATATACAGACCGAAATATATATACATGTTTTTTTAATGGACGTACATTCACATTTTACATGCATTTAAACATTTTACATTTTTAATATACCATTTAACGTAATTATTTATATTCCTACACTAAAGTCTCAGTACTTTACAGAGAGAATAAATGTCACTCAGCATT
The DNA here is from genome assembly GCA_011419295.1 of Clarias macrocephalus. Taxonomy (NCBI): domain Eukaryota; kingdom Metazoa; phylum Chordata; class Actinopteri; order Siluriformes; family Clariidae; genus Clarias; species Clarias macrocephalus. The sequence goes on from JAAGKR010008231.1 coordinate 14,478, forward strand.
TTCTGGCCAGTTCTAAACAAAACAAATATATCTATAGATCATGACTGTGCAGAACAAAGACTGAGTAGACTTTTTTTTGAGCACTTTTCTTATCCTACCCTGCCATTTACAGCCCTTATGCCACACCCCAAGCATGCAGGCCAGATCTTAAATAGTAAGCACATCTTCATGCATATACCAAAATGTATAATATATAATTCATGTACACACCACATAACCAAGAGTGGATGCACATCTTGTATAGTGTTTCTTTTTAGTCACCTTTTTAAATTTTATTTCCAATGCTACCAAGGCTGGATGTGTCCACTGCTTTGAATTAAGTGTCTATGAGCATTTCTCCAATCAATAATTCTCGCCAGTTATTAAAAAATGAAAAAAGTTAATTTTCAAAACTATAGTAAAGTACACATTATTATATTGTTTGGGAAAGCCGTATGTTGAGAAAGACCTGCTGTGAAGATTTAGGCAGCTCCAGGGCTGTAATTTCTGCTTCTATAATAGCAGCTCTGTTTAACTGTTTTAACCTCTGTCTGCTTTCACAGACAGGTCTGGAGCCTTACCGGAGCCTTTACAGTTTTTATCTTATCATAAATACATCAATTAAAGAAATTAGTGTAAGTATGTAGACAATTCTGTGCCAGGGCAAAATACAAGCAATCTTATGAATAAATTGTTTTTTTAGTTGACGTGATTGCATTTTGCTCCATTATGAAATGTTTCTCATAACTAATACCAAAATCTGGTCTTACTTATAAGTGCCAATTTTTCTATTTAAGTAATTTTATATGGTATACAGTATGACTTTTTTTCCAGATACAGTACAGACCAAAAGTTTGGACACACCTTCTCATTCAAAGAGGTTGAATTTGTATTATGGCAAGAAAAAAGCAGCTAAGTGAAGAAAAACGAGTGGCCATCATTACTTTAAGAAATGAAGGTCAGTCAGTCCGAAAAATTGGGAAAACTTTGAAAGTGTCCCCAAGTGCAGTCACAAAAACCATCAAGCGCTACAAAGAAACTGGCTCACATGCGGACCGCCCCAGGAAAGGAAGACCGAGAGTTACCTCTGCTGCGGAGGATAAGTTCATCCGAGTCACCAGCCTCAGAAATCGCAGGTTAACAGCAGCTCAGATCAGAGAGCAGGTCAATGCCACACAGAGTTCTAGCAGCAGACACGTCTCTAGAACAACTGTTAAGAGGAGACTGTGTGAATCAGACCTTCATGGTAGAATATCTGCTAGGAAACCACTG
>JAAGKR010008231.1:18952-32312 GCA_011419295.1 Clarias macrocephalus
GTTCATCCGAGTCACCAGCCTCAGAAATCGCAGGTTAACAGCAGCTCAGATCAGAGAGCAGGTCAATGCCACACAGAGTTCTAGCAGCAGACACGTCTCTAGAACAACTGTTAAGAGGAGACTGTGTGAATCAGACCTTCATGGTAGAATATCTGCTAGGAAACCACTGCTAAGGACAGGCAACAAGCAGAAGAGACTTGTTTGGGCTAAAGAACACAATAAAGAACACAATAAAGAAAACTCTTTGAATGAGAAGATGTGTCCAAACTTTTGGTCTGTACTGTATATAGTAGATTTCCAGCACAACATGTGATCAGTCAGACTCGCGAAGACAGGGGGAAATAACCTTGAGAGGAACAAGACTCAAAACGGAACCTGTGTAGTTCTGGGTAATAACAGATACGTAAGGTTTTTAGGATTATACAAAACTAAAGGCAGGCAATTAAGAAATAATTACAATAGATGTTAATTTCCATGTGACCCCAGAAAGGCTATTTTTACTTCCTAAAATGTTAAATATAGAACTGAACTCTTAGATGTTACTGAATTTACTTCATCAGCGGCGGAGGAGAGCAATGACTCACATCAATCTGGTGCTCATTCAAACTGGTATGAGCGTTTCTATAAATCAGCACATCTATGGCTGTGTGCTTAACTTCCTGTTCTGACCACTACAGGAAGTCTGTACAAATGCAAAAGAATGCAAGAAATGCAACTTTATTTTTAACATCATTTACATCATTTATCCTTTCTTTGCTTAATCCTGTACAAAAGCTGGGGATTCTATTTGTTTTCTAATGGTATTCTGACTCATGCATATATGGACAAAAGTTTGTGGACACCTCACCATCGCACCAAATGGGATTTTTTTTTTTTAACCATCCTGTGTCAGGGGATTTAGTTCCCTCTTTCCTTTTGTAATAACCTCCACATTTTTGAGGAGGCTTTGCTCTAGATTTTGGCACATGACTTTGGAGATTTGTCCATTGAGCTACAAGATCATTATAGAGGTCAGGCTGTGCATGTTCATGTTGGGCGTGGAGACTTGGGAAGCATTCAGCGTTCCAGTTTATCTCAAAGGTGTTCAGTGGGGTTGAGGTCAAGACTCTATCCAATAGGATTCTTCCACTAGAGCCTTAGCAAACCATGGGTTAATGGAGGTCACTTTATGTACAAGTGCATTGTCATGCTGTAACATTTTAACATTTTAGCAACAGTTTGGCAAGGAACCATATATGGTTGTCATGGTGAGTTGTTTAGAAATATTTGAACACAGAGTTCCAAATGTTACTAACAGGAAACCTTTTTATAGATACTTTCTATGATGCCTAAACACACCTTATTTTGCATCACATGCATCCTGTCTCATCTGCCAGCATGCTCACTTTATAGATAATAGTAATATCATGTACCACGGTGGTAAAAACAGGGATTTTTAATATTGTAACAGAAAAAAGATCATAATAAGAAGATACACATTCCAGAACCCTTAATTGCCACTATCTTGTATGTAGTTGAGCATGAAATACTGTAGCTCAACTACATACATCTACATCTGTACAGTTGCGATGAGATTTGAAGGAATCTGCTTGTCGAAAGAAGGCACTTTACCTCTTCACAACAAAAGTGCACAGAATAACCCAGGCTTTTTACATCTCTGCCCAAAAATGACTCTGCATTCCCTCATGCTACTTTCTGTGCTGCTTTCAAGATGAAACAATGAAACAATTAAATAAGCAGCAATTGTAGGTTATGTTTAAAAAGTGTAATAATTTTATTTATTTATTTATTTATTTTTTTTTTATACAATCACAATTATAATAATTAAGTGAAAAGAAATGTTCTGGACATAAAAACTGATGTTCATTTACCTTTGGTACCACATCTAAAATTTAACTGTCGCATTTAACCTTATGTCTTGTATATATTATCCATCAGATGCCGATTCCATATTGAATAGTTTTAAAACTATAGTGCATCAATACAATTTAATTGATCAGCTACGCTTGAGACTGATCAGCAGGATTCTATTTAATTTTTAAGATTGCATTTAAAATGTTCAAGTGTTTCAAAGTACAGTTCTACTTTCTAGCATTAATAGATGCAGGAATATGTAAAAAAAAAAAAAAAAAAAAAAGAGTTTTACCAGGGTTATCACTTTATGACTAATGCTGGCTTTTGGATTACAAGAACTCTGTCTCCATTTATGATTGGTTAGATCTTTACAGATGAGCCAATCCTGGAGCACGAACGTAGGACTCCCCAAGGACAGGTACGTATGTTTGCATAATAAGAACACTCCATGTACCATGCTCGAGTCTGTTTGTTAAAGGTGTTCCCAAGGCATGGTGTACTGTATGATGTACTCAGGCACGATTCAAATCAGCCAACCACAGAAGCCAGGGGGTATAGAATGTGATCACTGATGCCATCTGTTTCCTTTAAATATAACACACTGATCTCATTGTCTGAACTATACAACTATAACTGATTTGTGTTTATCAGCAGCTCACTAACCAACAAGTAGCATACTGCCACCTGCTTGTTTGAAGAGCGCAAGTGTAATCGGGTATGGTGTAAAATATTTATGCAAAAACTGGCAAGGGGGTGGGGGGTTAGGGTGGGGAGAGCAATCGCACCAAGGTACGCAACAGTGCCAGTGCGAAAGCAGACTTAAACAGCATTTGTTTAGTGCAGTTAATTAGCCTAATCTGCATACAGTATCTTTAGACTGTGGGAAGAAACCAGAGTACCTTGAGGAAACCGATCATGCACAGAGAGATCATGCAAACTCCATGCACACAGACCCAAGGCAGGAATCGAAGCCGGACCCGGGAGGTTCAAGGCGACAGTGCTAACCACTACCCCACCATGCTGTCATGAGGATAAAGCTTAAATCTTGAAATTTAACTTCAATCTTAAATCTATCTATTAAAGGAACAAAATGACAGCTGCATAGGAATATGTGTTTCTAAGTATTTTTTTTCTCATCTGCATTTTCTCTCCAATCTGCATGTTTTTTGTTTGTTTGTTTTTCTGGAAAATTGTTCTGTAATGTGAACAAACAGCATAGTACAGTACATACTATCGAGTTGTAGCTATCTACTAATGTCATTTTCACCAATGTTCAAAATGTACAAATATTTTACTTTGTTGCCTAGCATGGTAATATTTGATACCCAGGAGAATTATTATTATTATTATTATTTATTTATTTATTTATTTATTTGATTTGATTTGTCGTCTCAAGTAGAACTGATACACATTTGTGTCTGGTACCTGTTTCTTTATTTCTAGTCTAGACAGCTGCAAAGGAATATTTAATGTTGGGACAGTTTTTTCAGTCCTAATCTGAATTAAAAATGTTTTACGTTTTCACAAATGTTACAGCGTTTTTGCAATTAACAAAAATGTGAATCAGACAAATTTGCTTGGTTATATGTAGACAGACAGAAGTCTTTTAAAACATTTTTCTTCTCTGTCTCGCACACACCCACATGAACTCGATGGTAAGCGATTTTGTAATTCTAGTTTGCAAGACTATGTGTAACTCTGCCAGGGGGAGGACGCACAGTCATGAGAATTCACAACCCCAGCTGTGTATGCATGTATGTGTGCGTGTCTAAAATGTCAGTACCAGTAGCTGGGACGCTTATAACGTACTGACATTACCCTTTGTTTACACTCTTTGTGTGTTTACACAGTGTAGTGGCTGTGTAGCGTTCCTCTTTCACTCCTTTTCACATTCCTATCTCACTCTCTGGTATAAACGCTTTATATCCCCACAATCCCCATATATATATATATATATTTCCCCATATTGTCAGTCATTTTTCTTTCTCTATACGTGTTTTTCTAGCTCCCCTTTAATCTTTTTCTTGCCCTGACTCTCCCTGTTTTAAAACATCTGTTACAGATTGATGTTACATTGAAGCATTACATTGATTCTCTCTTTCTCTTCCTTCTTTCATTCTTCTGTCTCTTTTCTAAAAAATTTAACCTTGATTGCAGGTCAGAGTTGTTCTTTTGTTCTCCGTGGCCTTGCACTCTTTCACGATATTTTTCTACATTTTCAGATACAAGGAGCTTTGTATGTGTGTGTGTGTGTGTGTGTGTGTGTGTGTGTGTGTGTGTGTGAGAGAGAGAGAGAGAGAGAGAGAGAATCTTACACTTGTGAATTTCTAACATTTTACCAGACTCGTCACTCACTCTTTCACTCACTCATTCTTTCACTCTTATCCTCTAAAGGGTCACGGGAGGCCTGGAGTCTGTCCTTTGGGAACACGAGGCGGGATACACCCTCAGCAGGGTGCCAATCCAGCGCAGGGCACACACATACACACACATACACACACCCTCACACTACAGGGAATTTGGAAACGGCAGTTAGCCTATTTGCATGTCTTTGAACTGGGTTGTGGACAACGTGAAAACTCCCAGCCTCCATACATTTAAGAATTTACAACAACAAAAACGTTAAAGGTATTTGGTAAATCTTTAACACTGAATTGGTTCAACACTTTAAACATTAGTGTTCATATATTACTGTGTCTCTGAATGTTCATTCCGAACTTGCAACAATGTGGGAAAGCGTTGTACGTTTATTCCTCATGTGTCTCTGGGATTGTGTGAGAGAGTGGGGGAAGAGCGAGTGACAGCGCACGAGAGAGAGAAACGAATACAATTCAGAGTGTGCAAAGTGTGTGTGACCTTGCAGAGCAGCTCCAAATACACACACTGGGGCATTTCCCCCAGTCCCCTCCCACAGTACATGCACATGACCAGTGCTGCCAGATTGCTCTGATTCCCTCTTTTTATATCCTACTTTTAACTCACATGACCCTAAAGAACCTTAGACCTATAGTCAATTTGCTTTAATAGATTTGAAAGTGACCTAATACATGTTCAAAGTTTAGTTTTTTTTTTTTTACAGTATGTTTATGTAATATGGGGCAGTGGTGGCTCAAACAGTTAAGGCTCTGGGTCACTGATTAGGAAGTTGGGGGTTCAAGCCCCATTAACCTTGAAACAGATACGGCTTTAACCCTATCTGCTCCAGGGGCGCTGTATCCTGGCTGACCCAGCGCTCTGACCTCAGCTTCCTAACTGGGATATGCGAAAAACCTTTCACTGTGCTGTAAGAGCTTAAATCATATGTTTGTTTGTTTTTATTTGGAAGCATTTTCTCTAATATCTGAAATATCTCTAATTGATTATTTTTGTTTAGATCGCTGCCCTACAGAACAAAATTCGAGTTATAAATTATATAACTTATATAAATTATACACTATGTATAATTTGGATCAACCAGAAAGGCATATAATGCTGTCCAAGTTGATAATTTCTTTGGACAGAAGAAACCCACTGGGAGAACATGCAAAATCCACAAACATACAGTATGGAGGCAAGATTTGATGAGCCCCTGATGCTGGAGTTACGAGGCCACAGTGCTAATCTCCAAGCTTACATTCCACACTATTCATGTAAATATTTAATATTTAATTACATTGTTATAATAGGATTATTATTTACTGTTGGACCATTGTTGGGAACCGTGAATCTGGCAACAAATCTGCTCCTTGACTATTTTAGTTGAACAAAAATGGTATCTCTAAAAAAAAATTGGTGTAAAAGAAAAAAATGCATGCATTTTTCCAGTCATGTTCAATTAAATTAGGAAATTTTCAAACTCAAGATCTTGAGCTGTAAGCTTTGTTTTGGTCAATCTGGCAACAAGGCTCGATTTAGACCCTCCTTCTTCCCACCCCACTCATTCATATGAACGCCTGAGCACGCCAGACTTGCAGACAACACACTTGACTCTTAAACTTCTGAACTTATTCAAACCTTAAGTTTGAGTTTAAGCTCTTTATTTTCAAACTGTTGTCTCACGTTGTGCTGAACCTCTCTGAAGAAAACCCTTGAATACGTTTGATGAAGAGGAACAGAATTGCAAGTGAACTTGAACAAGCACGTGGTTTTAGACTGAGCGTGGCAGAGTTTGGAGTGTGGTAGAGAACGTAGAGATACACACACTTTTTTCAAGGAGATCCTGTTATGCTTTTTTGAGTTTATAGTTTAAAGGTTTTTTTTTGTTTGTTTGTTTGTTTGTTTGTTTGTTTGTTTGTTTGTTTGTTTATTTGTTATTCACTTTTGAGGTGTCTCTGATTTGGGACAATGAATTGCAAGATCTGTGTAATCTATGCCTTCATAATAACTGGTGCAGTTATGGTAATAACAGGCATTGGCATCATCGTGTTTGGAGATTTGCAAAAACGAATCGAAGAGAAGCTCAAAGGGGTAAGTTCAGACAAACATTATTTTATGGACTGCACCTGCATCACCCTCTTTCTGTCCCTGTTTTTGAGACTTTGCACATCAGCGTCCTTGGCTGAAATGTTTGCAGTTCCACGGTGTTTTTTCCCCCTCTATAATGCAATGACAGACAAAATGAAAGAAGCTAGTCGATTGATTACAGAAAATTAAATACAATGTTCATTTAGATTCACTTAGGTTCTTTAAACAGATTTTATTCTTTGCTATGATTATTGATTTCTCAATGCTCATAACAGTGCCAATATGTATAATTATATGTTCTGCAAGCCATGAGCGGCAAATTTTTCCTAATTCCAACTCTACTATTTCTTCACTTTCTGGCCACAGAAGGAACGTTGTCATTATAGGAACAGCAACAGGGGGAGACTTTTTCTGACAGGGAAAGGTTCAGTTGACGGTTCCCTATTAAACCTTGGAGGAGAAAACTGATATGTTAATGCTTTAACCATTTAAAACTTTTGTAGGCAGTATCAGTAATGCATTTTGACCACTTTTAAGTTTTCTTAATTTTATTCTCTAGCATTAAAGATGGTCTTGCACAATCTTGGCATCGCTAGACAGCTTCACAGTGAAGGGGTCTTGTCTGCTTTTTTAACACAAGGTTTTGCATTCATTTCCATGTTCAATTTGTTCAAATGCTTTTTGGGGTATTTTGTAAATGTTCAGAAAAAAAAAAAAACTTCATTACTGGTTGAAGATTTCCTACTATGATTAGTCTTAGGCTTTAGAGATATGCAACTAAAATTTGTGACATGACTGAATGGGAAAAACAGTTGCCTTTTAATGCTTAACTGTTAGTGATTGGTTTGTGTCAATAGATAAGGCAAATCAATTTGAAGTTATGTTTTGCTTCACAGTGGAGCTTTTCCTGTCACCACATTTGAAATGGACTCTGAACAGATCAGATGTCTGGGTTTTAACAATCAGGACAGAATGAACACATACTCCTCTGGCCAGCTGCCTTTACACATTTTGTTTTTGACCCCTGTATGCATTCCAACCATTCACATTGCTTACAAATACAATGCATAGAAACATATAGTAACTAACTAATAACAATAAGTTGTTGCAAAGGCTAAATTAAACTAGTGATTTAATACAGCAATAGTATTAATATAGTTACAATATATAAACAATATGGTAGTGAAATAAAGAAATTATGATGAAAGGACCCAAGACACTTAACGCTTTTGAAAACTTGAAAGATTTTCACAAATATACACTACCAGTCAAAAGTCTGGACACATCTTCTCATTGAAAAGTTTTCAAAATTGTGCATTAATCCTGAAGATATTGAAATTATGAGTTACAGAACAAACATAGAACTATGTTGTCAACAAAAACGAGTTAAATAACATAACGAATATGTTTTATATTTTCAATTCATCAAAGTAGCATCCTTTTGCTTTGATGACAGCTTCGCAAACTCCTGGCATTTTCTCAGTCGACCTCATGATGTCACCACCTGGAATGAGTTCCCAGAAGTGTTGAGTACTTGTTGGCGGGTTTTCCTTCACTCTTTGTTCCAACTCATCCCAAACCATCTCAGTTGGATTTAGATCAGGTGATTGTGGAGGTTAGGTTATCTGATGCAGCATTTATCACACTCCTTCAGTGACAAATAGTTCTTACATTATCCAAAGGTGTGGTCGGGTTCATTGTATGACAAAGGACAGTTTTACACTAATATATATACCTATTCCTTGTGTTTCTTGGCACAAGCAAGTCTATTCTGCTTTTGTTCTGCCGAAGTAATGATATATTTGGCGCAATTCGACCATGGCCTGACTCATGCAGTCTCCTCTTGTTACAGTGGATGTTGAAATACAGTATGTGTCATGAACTCCAAGAAGCATTTATGAGGGCTCTAATCTGAGGTGCTGTAAATCGGCAGTTTCTGAGGCTGGTCATTCTGATAAACTTATCCTCTGCAGCAGAGGTAGCTCCTGGTCTTTCTTTCCTTGGATGGTTCTTATGAGGGCCAGTTTCATCATAGTGTTTAATGTTTTTTTCATCATAGTGGTTTTGGCGACTATTCTTGGGGACACATACAAAATTCTTGAGAAAATTTTTATTTATTTATTTATTTTTTGGATTGACTGATCTTCATCTCTTAAAGTAATGATGCATTGTCTTTTCTCTTTACTTAACTGTTTCTTGTCCTAATATGGATTGTACTGTAGTTGTATTAGCAGGGCTAATAGGGCTATTGACTCTGTACCCCCACTTCCTCTGAATAAGACAACTGCTTATCTGAAGCACCTGTCAACTGAACATAAGTGTCCAAATCTTTGACCGGTATTGTATTTTAAATATCTAATTCTAATACATGTCACATACAAATGGTTGAGTTTTTAGCAATTCCAAATCTATTTTGTGGCATATTAATGCCATCCCACTTTAAATTTAATATGCAGTTTCATCCTAATACAATTAAGTAAAAGAAATTGACATATTTTAGCCTGTAAGTGGTTAGAAAAATTCCTGGATTTTCACAGCCCTGCCCTTGGGTCGGAGGTACACTGACTAATAGATGTTGAAATAGAATTCCGTAATTAGCAGGATATAGCTCGGAAGCATGATATATTATTTAAACAGTTTGCTTTTTCAGTAGGTTATGTAATAACAGTACACTTTGCCTGGCAACATGTAAGCCATTAAGGAAAGCACTTATCTTTCTTCAGGCACTGAAGTGGCATAAATAGTACATGCAAACACATGCCAATTATAATGTTATTGTAAGAAAGAATGAGAATTAAACATGATTAGTGATTTGCTCCTGGGTGTTCTGTGTCAAAATAAACATTTCTGGGAAAGGTGCACATATTTCAACTTCCTTACCCATTTAAGCACAAATTACAGTTTGCAAATAGTTTTTCCAGGTGTAATGTTTCTAAATGGTGTAAACAAAGCAAATTGTTAGTTATTTAATAAATGCAAAATTTACATTGATTTCATGCTCACTTTATGCTCAGTTCAATAGCTTAATTCTGAGTACAACCGATAGAGTACACACAAAAGAGAGTCCCCTCAGCCTGGCTCCTGCAGGAAAAATCCTGCCTAGAGTGCCTCACATGACTTCAAACAACTCTGGACATAACAGAAACATAGGCACGGCTACTAGGCTACATGGATTTCCAATTACAGTTGATGGATCATTATATACTGTAGTTATGTAAAATCAAGATAACGTCTAACACAACTCAACTGATTAAATTATGATTTTTTCAAAACTAATGTGAAACAGATCCGTTTATTGAGGGCTGTCTGAAAATCTGAAATTTTCACCTCAGATCTGAGTCACTTTCATATTCGGTCAGCTATATGGTATATGCATTACACTATCAGGTGACTTGAATAGGAACGAGCAGATTATGTGTGAGTGAGGCATCTAGGTTTCATCCTTCTTCTGGACCTTAGCAAATATAGCCGACTACCTCTACTTCTACAGCTCACTTGTGCCAAAATCGCATCTATTGTTTGAAATTAATGTGCGATCTGAAAAATTTCTTTTATCCCAGATAATGTGAGCAAAGACGTATTGATGTGTGCATGACTGCCGTTTCAAAGGACAAACGTGTGCATATTAGCGCATTAAAGCATAATTAGAGCAATTATGAATGTGACCCATCGTGACTTGCAAATCCGATTTGACCAAAAATCTGAATTAAACAATGTGTCGTATAATGTGAAAATAGCTGAATTAAAAACCAGGTGGCTCAAATTTATTCCTATGGACAGGGGAATTAACCAGTACACAGTAAATGCTATGTCCAAGATACTCACTAATGCAAGTGAATAGCTACACAGCAAACTGTTATCATCCTATAAGGTTTCATAGGTCTAGCTCACAGGAATTCTACTGTGTACAAAACTGTACAAGTTAACAGATATTCCGTTTAATGAAACTTCTGTCATCCAGCCCATCATCATTTTCATGTACTGAAATATGGACAGAAACACTAACCAAATGCATGTATCATCTCTGAGACATTATCCCATTATGATCATAAACCTGAGGCCCTCTATGCCATTTATTAAGAGTTATAATCAAAAGCTATTCATACATTACATTGCATTAACCCTTTTTTTGACTTGTTGCTACATGGCTCAAACGCCAAAGAGTCTAATGATGACTCGAGGTAATTTTTCCATTATGCTGCAGCTAGCATTTAAATAGGAGTAACAAGTATTTAATTAGAAGTAATATGAATATCCAGGCTTTCATTTATTTTATAAATTTTTTATAAGAAGTTCAAATTACATTGAGTCTGAGCCATTACATTTTAATGACAAATTAATTCATATCAAATTTGACTTGAATAACCTCAGTATCTGCCTGCATTATTCACCAAACCTAGCAGGACTGGATGTGGAAATCCTTTCACAGGTGAAAATTATGCTGACAAGACAAAAGAAAAAAAGATTGGTTGGGTTGCAGGGGGATGAATGTCTAGTTCGATGCTACAGGAACATTAATTGTTGTCTTTTAATGGTGTGTAATATAAGATTTATGGAAAATAGTTATTGATGATGAACAATGATTATTGGTATAGATGGCTAGGTGAGTTTCAGTTTTAACAGGGCTTTGGTTGTGATTGTCTGAGGCACTTTTAATTTAAAACCTAATAACCCATTGATGCGTCTCATTTCCCTTTTAAATTGTTTTAAGCACTGGCAGCTACATTAACACACTTCATCCAATGCCAAAAAACACATACTCTGCACTAATGTTTTACAATTTCACACACATCATTCCACTTTTTTCTTCCCACAGACACACCCTCACACATCTGTTTCATGTTATTCCCCTCCCTTGATCTATGGAATGTAAACTACATTAAGTGCTTATATTTAAGAGAAACGGCACTGGAGATAGTGGAGACGGATGGATAGTTTTTCCTGCCATTGTATAGAATAAATACAGTTGGGAGGGGGAGGGGATCCCACATCAAACCTAACCTCAACATTCTCGAAAAAAAAACAACAAAAAAAAAAACAATGCTATAGTATTTAAAATAATAATAATAATAATAATAATAATAATAATAATAATAACAATAATAATAATAATAATATTTTAAGGTAGAATATTTGTCTTGGTCTTTGAAGAAAGATTTTTTTACTTCAAAGTGAACAAGAAACCCTTTGATCTAAAAATATCACACAAACACACACACATGTCCCCGTAAAGTGTTCAGATATTTTTTTCTCTGTGGGGACATTGACTGGTTCCCAGGAAGGTTTAAAAAAACATTCCCACAAACACACATCGCACAAATAGCCCCACAGACCTATATAAATAATATATATATATTACCTTAAATTCCATTTCAGTTTGCCTCAGTCTGTACTTTTCACATTGTACTGTAAGTAAGAACACATAAAATACAACAATGAAAGGCCAAATTGTAAAAAAAAAAAAAATAATAATAAATTAGATGGGGTAAAATTCATATTTATATACAGTATTACCCCATTTTTTAGATTAAATCCAGATACATTTGTTGACTTTAACTTTAGCCTTCCATCAGAAATACTACGCTACTACTGACGAAGCCAGATTTGGGGTCCAGAATTCTGCTACCAAGGATAGTGCATAAACAGATTCATGGAGATAAGTCACATGATGTGGATTCATCAAATTCACAAATTTTTGTTGACTTAACAGTTAAAGGATATCCACTACATGATGATGACTTCTCAAATACTCATACTTCAATTGAGTTATAAAAACGCCTTTAAAAAAGAAAAAAGTTAAGGACCGGTAACTTGACTTGGACTTATTAGTCTTGACTTGCATTCCAAGACCTATGACTCATTTGTGACTCACAAAACAACGACTTGGTCCCACCTCTGGGATTAGACATCGCAACCATGATCTAGGGGTACAGTTACTCAGGTCATTCTGTATGATAGGTGACATTTAAATGTTTGTTTTTTTAAATTGCCAGTTTTTAAAAAAAAGTATGTTTTCTGTTTAAACAGATATTAAACTTTGCAAAAAAAAAAAATATCTGATCATCTTTATACAGACTTTATTTTCATTAGACATTAGAATGCCATAATTAAGGTCAACAAATAATATGCCCTTATTAAAAACAAAATTTTTATGAATTTCTGATTTGAAATTATAGTGATGCATTGCAGACTGGACACATATGCACATCTTCAAATTTCACAAAGGTGAAAACTTTAAACTTTTACATTAATGGACTTATTCTAACAACTTATTTCTCTTCCATAGCAACATATAATAATAATGAGTTGAATGCTGGACAAGCCACATAGATGGATAATGTTACTGTACTAAAGTTTTAAAAATTAAAAACAACAAGCCGTATTTATTTTCTTATTATTAAAGTTTATTTCTACAGGTTTATTTCTGATAGAACATGATTGGTAACATGGGTTAACTTGTTTCAGCATTAAATGTAGTTATAAAGTGTTGAAGAATGAAGTGTCATACATAAATAAAGGTTCTTAGTGTTGCTTGATTATTAAGAGGAATAAAACACTTCAGGTCAGGACATGTTGTTATAAGAAAAAAAAATTTCAAGAAAGCCTCAATCGGTCTTGCGCTGTATTTCATGAGAAATTTCATCACAAATATGGGTTTTAGTTGATCACTCATCGAATGTCAAGTCATGTCAAAAGAATATGATATATTAATTAGATGAATAAATAAATGTTATGAAATGCTTAAAGAGAAAAACAGGAAGCAATATCATGTTTCCTGAAACAGAAGGATGAAAGAGCAAAAACGAATGGCCATTTTAAACCAAAAAAAAAACAAAAACTGATTGCTTGTGATGAACTTTATCTTAGCAAATAAACTTCCCTTCTGGACTTTATCACTGTTTGAGGAATTCTAGCAAATTTGGGAAACATCCCAAGCGTTTACATAACCCATATTATTTGGTTATACTTGGTATTTGTGAAAACATTTATATTTTATTGATTTGATTCACCTGTTTAAATGAACGTGAATATATATATATATATATATATATATATATATATA
>JAAGKR010008232.1:0-18178 GCA_011419295.1 Clarias macrocephalus
TATACATATTTTAAATATATATATTACACACACACGTATGTATGGGCGGACAGAGACAGGTTGACACGTGAAGAGATCGATATAAAGTGTGTTCTAGCATTTACTTGCTCCACACGCTGCTACAATAATTAAATGATAATTAAATAATATAAGTAATAAGAATTTATGAAGAAGAATGTGTGTGTGTTGCGCATAAATTTTCCTCACACACACCACTTTGACAGTTAGCATGCTATGCTGTGTGTGTGGGGTTGTTAGCCGGTATCGGCGCCTGTCGTAGCAGGAAGTGACGTAGCTTACGTCAACTATGCCGATTTGCGCGTACGTCACAGGGCAGTGGACTTACGGCGGTTGCGTACGCCATAGCTCTAACGTCTTTACACACAGACAGGCAGAGCCGGTTTACGCTACGCAGTTTGCGTAAACGTGATTCGTGAATACCAGCCTCCCCGCTACACACCTGAACCTTATTAAAATAATTAGCTTTTTTGTAATAATAAACAAACACCCTTGACATACCGATTCCTCTTCTTTCTCCATGCCCGTGGGCATCTGCGGGACTGCTCGGCTGATTGACACGCAGT
This sequence comes from Clarias macrocephalus, assembly GCA_011419295.1. Lineage (NCBI taxonomy): Eukaryota > Metazoa > Chordata > Actinopteri > Siluriformes > Clariidae > Clarias > Clarias macrocephalus. Next base: position 585 of record JAAGKR010008232.1, read on the forward strand.
CGTTTAGGTCCGGGATGTCTCCGTTACTGTAAACGGGAAGCGGTTTGGCGGCGTCTAGCGCTCGCGCTCGGAACGAGAGTTTACTCATTGTTTTTTGAGGAGGAAAAAAAAACCAGACGACTGAACGCGGAACCAAGTCCGAACTAAACCGAGTATTCGCGCGGATTCACTGCCGAGGCGACTTTTCTCCGACCGGGCGCGTTCATTGACTTCGTCTCGGTCGAGCCGATGCGGCGGAACCCATTTCTGGCGCGTTTATCGCGACGCCGAATCCGCTTTCCTCCGCCGCTGCGCTCCCGGAGCCGCCGCAAACATGGCGGACATTAACCCAGAGACAGCGGCTCGCGCAGCGATCCCGTCAGCCCCCGCGCGCAACGCGCACGCGCACGCACGCTACGCAAGACGGGGGGGGGGGAGCCGCAACGCTGCGCGCGCGCGCGCGCACATACATGCAACCAGAGCAGTCTCCCACCAAACCCGTGTGTGTGTGTTAGCAAACGACGATTAGCTTAATAAGGATGGATGTTTAATTAACTCTTCAGTGAAAAATATATTTTTAACGAGTCTGTACTAAACTAGGGAGGTACTTGTCGTTGACGGTTATAGAGTTTGTAGAAATGGGTAAAAGGTTAAAGCTAAAAAAAAATAAAATAAGCGGATCACTTTTAATGTAATCAGTGATATTATTATTATTATTATTATTATTATTATTATTATTATTTTCAGACTGAAACATACACGTCTGCCTGAAACAAAGATGAATACCCTAATTCTTTCAAATTCTCATTTCACAAATTAGTTTTTGGTATGACATTATATGGTACTGGTTTTCACTGGACTGGTGGATAAATATTGGGAAATTTTACAAAATGTACCTAGTTCACGGCAAGATTTTGAATATACTGTCATTTCATCTTATTACAATAAAAACAAAAGAGAGCTTTTAGCTTGTATGTGCCTTGTTTACACTAAATTAATACACTCCCTGTTCAGTAATCGGAGAGTGAATCACAGATGAGAAATGGAAAAAGTAGATAAAATAAAGATATTTTTCTTAAAACAACTCCCATGTGTTAAAATTCACTTATACCACGTCGGCGCTGTTATTTTAGAAGCGAAAATTTGATCTAATCCCAGTAAAAATATTCAGTTTAGCTTTTCTAATGAATATCTGTTGGTGCAGGTGTTTGTTTACATTGAGCATGTAATGTAGTTTATTTTAAAGTAGATCATTAAATCCAGCACATAACTGTTCATAAAATCGCTTTTACTTACCATTTTGATTCAATTTAAGGCACAGATTAAACTCCAGGCAGATATCTAAGTACTGCAAATGATGTATTAAATTCTGACCAGCCAGTTTTGCATGATTCTGTGCCTAAATCTGTCTGGACAGACATAGACATACATTTTTCTGATACTGGTTTTGTGTCCCCCAATGTATGAAATGTAAAGATATCATTGAAAGAGTGAATTCTGACCAAGGTACAGACAAACCCTTTCTTTTATTTATATAGATAACATAAACTGTGAACCAGAAGCGTGGTCTTCATACCTCACTGCAAAATCAAGCAATTTCTCTCTCTCTCTCTCTCTCTCTCTCTCTCACTCACTCACACACACACACACTTGAGTTTTTTTTTTTCTGTCAGAGTGATTGATTAAATTTTTTCCCTCCTACATTTAGTTATCACACTCACATTTCTCACTTTGAGGTGATGTGAGGTGATGTGATGCAGGAATGGCTCAGTGTTTAAGGCATTGGAAGGGCACAGGTTCAAACCGCAGCACCACCAAGTTGCCACAGTGGAACCCTTGAGCAAACCCCTTAACCCTGAACTGCTCAGGTGTAAAATGAGATGAAATAAAAGGAGCGTCTGCCAAATGTCGTAAATGTATTGCACCATTGCTTACATGTACCAGAATGTTTAGTCTGTCTGAGTTCATGACAGAAACCATAGTTATGAGACTTGTATTTGCAAGACAAGAATCTGAATTGGTTGGAATTGGTGCTTAATTTGAAGAGGAAAATGGCCAGATTGGTTCAAACTCCCAGGAAAGCTTATAGTAACTTCATCACTCTTTACACCTGTGGTAAAGTGATACGCATTTCAGCATGCACAAAACATTGCACCCTTCGGTTTATGGGTTACAATAACATAAGATCACTGTCTGGTAGTTTTGTACCTGATCCTCCAACAATGAAAGTCGATCCGATATTAACTTAAACACTTCCTATTTTATGTTGAACTTACAGTATGACTGCAGATCAATTCCTTCTATCTGATATCAGCCAAATGAGGATGGGTTCCCTGTTGGTTCCTCTCAGGAAGTTTCTTCCTGTTGTCATCTTAGGGAGTTTTTCTTGCCTCCCTCACCCTCGGCTTGCTCATCAGGGAAATTTCGTCATTCTGATTTACAACCTGTATTCCGGGAAAAGTTGGGACTTTTTTTTTCTTTTTAATTTGAATTTAAAAAAAACAAACTAAAAGACACTTAAATCGCATGAGCCAATATTTTGTTCATAGTAGAACACAGATAACAAAAATGTCTAAACTAATAAAGTTTACAATTTTATGCACAAAATGAGCTCATTTCAAATTTGATGCCTACTATATTGTAGGTATAAAAAAAAATTTGGGACGGGGGCATGTTTCCCATGGTGTATCATCTCGTCTTCTTTTCAAAACAGTTTGAAGATGTCTGGGCATTGACGCTATGAGTTTTTAGAGTTTTTGGTGTTGGAATTCGATCTCATTCTTGCCTGATATATGTTTCCAGCTGCTGAAGAGCTTGTGGTCGTCTTCGGCATTTATTTCAGTTAATGATGCGCCAAATGTTTTCTATAGGTGAAAGATCTGGACTGCAGGGAGGCCAATTCAGCACCCAGACTCTTCTATTACGATGCCATGCCGTTGTAATAGCTGCAGCATGTGGTTTTGCATTGTCCTGCTGAAATACACAACGCCTTCCCTGAAATAGACATTGCCTAAAATCTTTATGTACCTTTTAGCATTCATAGTGCCTTCCAAAACATGCAAGCTGTCAGCACACTGTATGCACGTATGCACCCCCATACCATCAGAGATGCTGACTTTTGAACTGAACGCTGAAAATATGCTGGAAGATTCTCCCTCCTCTTTAGCCCGGAGGACACTGCGTCCATGATTTCTAACAAATTTGGACTCGTCTGACCATAGAACAATTTTTCACTTTGAAACAGTCCATTTTAAATGAGCCTTGGCCTACGGGATGTGATGGCGCTTCTGGACCATGTTCACATAGGCTTCCTTTTTGCATGATACAGCTTTAGCTGGCATCTGCAGATGGCACGGCAGATTGTGTTTACCAAGAGTGGTTTCTGGAAGTATTCCTGGTCCCATTTAGTAATATCTATGAGACAATCATGCGGATTTGTGAGGCAGTGTCTTTTGAGGGCCCGAAGACCACGGGCGTCCAACAAAGGTCTTCGACATTTGCCTTCATGCACAGAGATTTCTCCAGTTTTCTCCAAACTGTGGACAGTCTTTTTCAGTCTTCAAAAACCTATCTAGAGAGAGACAGACTGTAGAAAATAGGGCCCAAGCACTATGACATGCACACTATTACATTGTAGGGTGTGAAGGGCCCTCTTGTTCTACTAATTTGCATCTTAACATGCTCAAAAACTCATGAGCGACATAGGATTTTGCTGCACAGCTCATCCACACTTGCATGTATGCATGCCAAACCTGGTATACTTTTAAAGCTCACTTTTGCTGTGCACATTATATTATGGGCTTTACTCAACATAAAGTCAGTTATTTTGGGCTTGTTGTAAAATGCACCCAATGCATTTTGATATACTCCTACTAGGGGAATTTATACAATTACCACCAAACTGGGCAATTGTTATCTCAAGACATTGAAAATGCAAAATTGCGAAGGAATTTTTAATATCTCAAACAGTTCAGCCTTGACGATGCCTTATGCCTTATGACCTATGCCGGAAAGTGGCTAAAAACTTATGGAGTGACATCACATTGAGTGACATCATACTTTGATGCTTTTTTTTTCAGCACACAGAACTTTTTGAAGGCCGTAACACAAACTTCACCCCTATTCTAAAATGAAATCACAATGTTATTGGCATGTCCCCTTTAAATGCATGTGCATACTGTCTTTCTGCTGTGCCTGGGCAGTGATGGCACAGGTGCTTGGACCTGATCATCATTGCTTGCAACTACAGTATATATGTATATATTTTAAAGCAACTTTCTGTTCAAATATTAACACTTCATGAATGACAAAAACCCATTCATTTTATATATATTTACATTTATGTTTACTGTTTATACTGTTCAAGGTTGAACAAGGACTGGAGCCTCTCCCAAGGGCCATGCGGATGCCAGTCAATTGCAGGACATAAGTGTGCACTCACACACATGCTATGGTGTATTTCAACTAGCCTAAACTGCATGTTTTTGGACTGTGGGAGGAAACCCACCAAACTGGTGCTAAATACTCTACACACCATTGTAACCTGTATAGCTTATCTGCTTGGCACTCACTGACGGTACGCAGGCAGCTTCATTGGTTCATTTTCATTTACAAAGCAGTTGTTGGTTTGTTACCATCATACTTATCTGTTGTTTCATTGTCTATAAATAATAGATATAATCTTACTGTAGGTCAAATAGTGTCATTCTTTTTAATGTGCCTATGATTAGAACCAAATTTGGTAAAATAGCTTTTCATTATAATGCCCCTTCAACTTGGAATGAACTTCAGAAACAGTTCAAACTGAACATGTTCATTCCACTTTTTGATTTTAAGCTACGCGTTGCTGATATTCTAAATTATCAATGTGAGTGTTTTTAGGTTATTTTATAATCTGTCCATTTTTGTGATCGTTTTGTATTTTGTGCTATGCTGTTTTAGTGTATATTGTTAGTTATGTGCTGCCTTTTCTTGGCCAGGAAAAGAGACTACTGTCTCAATGTGACTATCCTGGTAAACTAAAGGAAAATGAAATAAGTAAATGAAACCACTTCACCATCTCACCAGTTCTTCTTTTCCTTCATTGGATCAGTTTTTGCTATGTCCCGAACACCCCACAAGAGCTGCTGTTTTGGTGTCGCTCTGACCCAGTTGTCTAGCCATTACAATTTGGCCCTTATCACAGTAGCTAATCACACATTACTTCACTTGATCATGTGTATTATTATTATTATTATTATTATTATTATTATTATTATTAATGTATTTTTAAGGGATTATGTAATACAAATTTGGCCATTTTCAGTGACACGAATATGAGCTGATTTTAACAAAGAAAGGGATAATGGTTCTGGTGTGTGTGCATGCCAACTTTATAATAATAAAAAATATATATACAGTATATATATAATGGAATTGAAATATGAATTGAATGAAATTATGGCAGCAATGTGTAGTGTTATGTTTCCTCTAAAGATATCAGTAGTAGCACAATCATTGATGCTACTGTATCATGTGACCATCAGAAGAGAAGGAGATATTTTTCAGGTTAAAGTGTGTATACATTTTTGGGACCCCTGTATAAGAACAAATTCTACTTCTGTCCTCTGACCCGCAACTAATTTAATTAATTTGCAGTTACATGTCCATTAAAATGATGATTAATAAATACTATTGGTACACACTATTGGTAAAACTCACTAATGGTCTTTGGCATAATGGGTCGCACTTGCACCTCCAGGGTCAGGGGTTCGTTTCCTATCTGTGTTTGGAGTTTGCATGTTCTCCCTGTGCTTGGTGGGTTTCCTCCGCGTACTCAGGTTTCCTCGCACAGTTCAAAGCCATGCAGATCAGGGTAATTGGTGTCAATACAGAGTCAATACTTTGTAGAACCACCTCTAATTGCAACAACTGCTGCAAGTCTTTGGGAGTTGAGAGTGAATTTTTTGCCCATTCTTCGTTGCAAAATAGCTCAAGCTCAGTCAGATTGGATGACCACAGGTTCTCAATTAGATCTCTGACCAGCTTTCCTGTCCCTGCTGAATAAAAGCATCCCCACAACATGATGCTGCCACCACCATGTTTCATGGTGGGGATGGTATGTTCAGTGTGATGTACATGTGATTTTTGCATTTAGGCCAAAAAGTTACATTTTGGTCTCCTCTGACCAGAGCAGCTTCTTTCACATGTTTGCTGTGTCTCCCACATGTCTTGTCACAAACTGCAAATTGAACTTTCTTTTAACAATGGCTTTCTTCTTGCCACTCTTCAATAAAAGCCAGATTTGTGGAGTGCATGACTAATAGTGGTCCTGTGGACAGATTCTCCTACCTGAACTGTGGATTTCTGCAGCTCCTCCAGAGTTACTGTGGGCCTCTTGGCTGCTTTTCTGATTAATTTTCTCTTTACCTTAACTGCTAGTTTAGGTGGACGCTTTGAAGTTGTGCCGTACTTGTTCCATTTTTGGCTGATGGATTGAACAGCGATCAGTAGATGTTCAAAGCTTGGGATATATATTTTTTTATAACTTAACCCTGTTTTAAACTACTCCACAACTTTATCTCTGACCTGTCTGGTGTGTTCCTTGGGCTTCATGATGCTGTTTGTTTACTAATGTTCACTATCAAACCTCTGAGGGCTTCACAGAACAGCTGTATTTATACTGAGATTAAATTACACACAGGTTGACTCTATTTACTAATCAGGTGACTTCTGAAGGCAATTGGTTTCACTGGATGTTAGGGGTATCAGAGTAAAAGGGTCTTAATACAATTGCACGCCACACATTACAGATTTTTATTCGTATATAATTTTTTAAAGTATTTATCACGTAAAATCCCAATAAAATTAATTTACATATGTGGTTGTAACGTGACAAAATGTGGAAAAGTTCAAGGAGTATGAATACTTTTGCAAAGAACTAATACTAAACATTAACAGTAAAAGGTTCCTGGAAAGGGATGTTTACCAGGTATATATGAGTCTCTGTATAGGGTCATGCAAATTCCATGCACACAGACCCCGAGGCAGGACCCTGGAGATGCGAGGCAACAGTGCTAATCGCTAAGCCAGCGTGCCGCAACATGAGTGGTTAGGTAAATATATATATTTTTTTACAGAAGATGCTTTTATCACAAATGGTTTATATTTAAGGCATGATTTAATCCAAACATAGTGTTTAGGCCCAACACTGGTGCTTAAAAAGCATTTTCATGGTTCCTTTAATGGTACGTCTGCCACTTTCATCACTTCCTGTAGATGGAGCTGTTTGACCTTAACTCTGACCCAATCACACACACACGCACACAAAAAAAAAAAGAAGAAGAAAAAAATTCTTGCTGATGTCTTCATTAACTCATATTCACTTTAAAAAATACAATGAAGCAGAAATTTAAATTCTGCTCTGGCCCTAAGTGTGCCTTCTCCTATTGTGCGTTTTTAATGATGAAAAGTTTGAAAAAGTTAATGTAACACTTATAGAGAACATTCTTAGAAACATTGAATGTTGAGAAGTCAGCACCATGCTTAACTAATGTCACTGTGATACTGTTTAATAATAATAATAATAATAATAATAATAAGCACAGCTAAACCTCACCAGAGAACACACCCTTAATGGTGAGACAGTGACAGCAAAAACATTTTAGATCATTTACCTAACTAAAAAACTTCAAATCAAGAGCAGAGGATTAACTTTTATGAATAAATGTAAAATTCTGAACAAAATCAACAAGGCCTTGTTTCTCTCAGATGATAAACAGGACGGTTGGAGAAGCATTTATTTCGAGTTACGGTTGTATTTGAAGCCAAAAAGATGAAGATGGATGAAGAGATTGATCCGGTTTGAGAGGCAAAATCAAACTTTAGTTGCTCCTTCACATAACATTACAGATTTTTGTACAGGGGTTGAATAATGAGACTGGAACACTGGTCAATTTTGTGTTGGAGGTTTCATGGCTAAATTTGACCGGCCTGGTGGCCGATCTCCATTGATTGCACTGATTCCACCAGTAACAGCAGAGTGTGAAGGTTTCATTAGCAGAGTAATAGCACAGTTTAGCTTAAAATATTGGAATGCACACAACATTATGGGTGAGTTCAAAAGAGGACAAATTGTTGGTGCACGTCGCGCTGGAGCATCTGTGACCAAGACAGCAAGTCTTTGTGACATATCAAGCGCCACAGTGTCCAGGGTGATGTCAGCATACCACCAAGAAGGACGAACTACAACCAACGGAAGTAACTGTGGACGCAGGAGGAAGCTGTCTGAAAGGGATGTCCGGGTGCTAACCTGGATTGTACCCAAAAAAACATCAAACCACAGCTGGTTAAATGTGCACCTCAACTCTCCTCTTTCCATCAAAACTGTTTGTCGGGAGCTCCACAGGCCAGGCTGCTATAGCCAAAACTTTGGTCACTCGTGCCAATGCCAAACGTTGGTTTCAATGGTGCTAGCAGCAAATATATTTGGCTGTGGATAATATGAAACATGTATTGTTCTCTCCACCTTCACTGTCTTTCCCACATCCGAGAACGTTATGGTGTGAAGAAGCCCCAAAGAAGCGTACCACCCAGACTGTTGCATGCCCAGAGTGAAGCATGGGGGTGGATCAGTGATGGTTTGGGCTGCAATATCATGGCATTCCCTAGGCCCAATACTTGTGCTAGATGGGCGCGTCACTGCCAAGGACTACAAACCATTCCGGAAGACCATGTGCACCCGATGGTTCAAACATTGTATCCTGAAGGCGGTGCCATGTATCAGGATGATAATGCACCAATACACACAGCAAGACTGGTGACAGAGTGGTTTGATGAACATGAAAGTGAAGTTGAACATCTCCCATGGCCTGCACAGTCACCAGATCTAAATATTATTGAGCCACTTTGGGGTGTTTTGGAGGAGCGAATCAGGAAACGTCATGACCTGGCCACGTAGTGACCTGGCCACTATTCTGCAAGAACAATGGCTCAAAATCCCTTTGGTCACTGTGCAGGACTTGTATCTGTCATTTCCAAGACGAATTCATGGTGTATTGGCCGCAAAAGGAGGGCCTACACCATACTAATGAATTATTGTGGTCTAAAACCAGGCGTTACAGTTTCATTGACCAACCCCAGTATCACGGTATATGACTGCAGATAATATTGATCAAATAATCACCAAAAGGTTCCAGTTGAAGGCGATATGGTGGCGTAGTGGTTACCGGTGAGGCCTTGTATGTCCGGGGTAAGATTCCCACCTCGAGTGAGTCTGCGTGTGTGAAGTTTGCATATCCACCCCGTGCTTGGTGGGTTATCTCCAGGTATTCCAGTTTCCTCACACAGACATGCAGGGTAGTCTAATTGGTGTTTCCATTGCATGTAGGGTGCGTGTTTGGTACCCCTCCTTGTGCCCTGAGTCCACTGGTATTGGCTCTTGGTTTGTCTGAGACACTTGTAGTAATTTGCTACAGTAGTAGTAGTGGGGCTGTGGATTTTTTATGACTTGTTGAGGTCTACTGTATGTTTAAGTAGGTCTAATCATAGTCATTCGTTTTCATTTGTGGCCTAGGGGCTACAGCACTAGCGCTATGGCGCAATTACAGGAGCACATTTGGTGAGGTACCGTAGCACCTACGAATAGCATACAATGATTAGCTCTGACCGGCTGTGGCGACCGCTACGGCGTGCTATGAATCTGCTGGGTCATGAGACAGCAATGCATCAGGATTGTGACAAACATTCATTTTGATCGGGATTTGTTAGCCCCCCATAGTGCATCCCAGAGCTGTTAGTAAGAAATATTCTTTATCTATGGCCTAACCATAACACATGCCGATCAGCTTTTCCACGCCATTATTTAGTGGGACCGTATTTCACCCTAGCTCTGCCCCAGCGCTTCATAGCTACGCCATAGCTAATGACATCAGAGCAGGTTAGAGGGACCGCGGCAAGCCATGATTTATAAATCATACCGATTTATAGCAAAAAATTTTGAGAAGATTTAATGCTGATTTCTCAGTTTTTTCCTCTGATTTTCCTCTTTTTATTTTTAAAGAAAAGGACAAGCTGGTGTTTATCATTGTTATAATAGGTATAGGAACTAACATACTGAGTTGTGAACACTCCACAGCATTAAATCTAAATATTAACTGATTAAAAAGCACTGTGTCATTCATTAATAAACGACACATTGGAATCAATAGCAAATCGCTGTGGTATATGTAGCACATCACTAAGGTGACCGTGGAGGTGAGAGGCAGCAGTGCTAACCACTAAGCCACTGTTGCGCCAATTCAATTTAAGTCACATTTATTTTTTATAAAAATAGTAACATTAAACACTGCGTATTGTCACGAAGCAGCTTTATGGAAATATAAAGTCTGGATATAAAATGAAGAAAAAGAAAGATTTAGCTTCCATATACATATTCGTTCCTAATGAACAAGCCAGAGGCGACAGTGATGAGGAAAAACTCCCTGTGATGACACAAGCTCATCGTGATGACTCCCTGTGATTTCAAACTGATAAAACAAACAAAAAGAGGAACAGGGAAAGAAACACATCCAGCTTAACATATCCATCCCCCGGTCTAAAAAAAAAAAAAAGCCATAACTGCTACACTGCTCTAAGTAGTGCTTGGACCCGAAATCAACTCCAAAAAATATCAAGGCAAAGAAAAGACACATCACACCAGGTTAAAAATATGTAAGACAAACAGGAAACGCCGCACACCGCACCAGAGAAGGTAGCCTAAATATAACGGCGCATTCATCAGATAGTTGTTGTTGTGATAAATTTTTACGGAGCAGACGTGCTCTTTAAAAGTAGCAATATATCTCCGAGCCCATCTGCTCACTTAATGACATCTCTGTGTAATGTTCCTCGCTGCTTTTTAGCCTACGACTACGCGCACTCATGTTGACCAGGATGTCATATTTCAGCATACTGTAAGTCCTACTGTGGGGTTTAGACCATGCATCGTTCCATGTAATAAATCAAAAGCAGTGAAAGACGTTTCCCTGGTGTTCCAACTGCAAAAAAAATAAAATAAAGTTGAACTTTTTGAAAGAAAATTTGGAGCGAGTTAAAATTTAGGGCAGGAAGTCTTGGAATAGTAGGTAGGCCCGCTAATTGGGTGGTTGTACCCGGCTGGTCTCTAGCTCACAGAATAAAAACTGAAACATAAATCCTTCTGTCCGTTTGGTTGCCTTATTTTCAGGGCACATGAAGGCTCGGGCTTGCAGGCATCCATGTATGATGAATGGACCACCTAGGAATGGATAGTACTTATGTTAACAAAGAGTAAACATTAAGACTCCAGTTTATTTTAGTTCAACATATTGACTTTTTAGGTTCACGCGACCATGAAGCTCGTTCAGTCGTTAAATGTTGCTGCGCACAGCGTGTTTGTCGACCTCTACCACATCACTCAGGAGGAAGGGAATGCCAGAAGAGCACCGCTGACCGGATATTATTTGGATCGTGGTTCATTCTCGGCACAGCAGGGACACTGACCTGGTTATCAGTCTGAGTGTGTGTGTGTGTGTGTATGTGTGTGTGTGTGTGTGTGTGTGTAGGGGGGGTGTGTGTCTGAGAAAATATCCAACAAGCAGTAGTGAGTTTGTGTTCAGAAACTGACACTGATGGAGGAGAAAAGATGAGACATCATGGGGTATCATCAGATAAAAGTCAGACAAAGTTATTACACATAAATAGAAAACATTTATTGCGTTTTTTTTTTGTATTAAATCCAGAAATTACTTGTTGGCTTTAACCTAATGGGTCGTGGCAACACCATTCTTAGACCTTGATCTTGTTTGCTCTTGGGTGTGCCTAAAGTTGGACGAATGGAAGTGGAAGCATTTCGGCAAACATTTTATCATGTGTTTTGTCCTTTTTTTAGACGTTCGGATAGAAATCATTCATGAGAGTGAAGTCCAGAAAGGTGTCTCAGGTTCCTCAGAGCCTGCGCCAACCAGCCACATTCAACCTCTCCCTGGCACAGTCATTAATCCCCACTTGCTTCATCATCATGTCCTGAAGAAACCAAGGACTATGATCCCTGTAGCCTGGACCTCTGTTATGATGAAGTGCACATTTAAACGGCTGATCAAAGACCTCATCACCTCCCAAGCAGTACGGATTAACAGTCACGTCTCACCGTCAGCACTGGCGTCCCACATGGTTCGGTCCTGAGCCCCCTGCTGTACTCACAACTCTACCGCCATCAAGTTTTTTTTGACAGCATTGTAGTGTTGTACTCTACTCTCTTCAGATCAACAGGGCCACAGTGGAGAAAATGGACAGTCTCGGGTACATTTGTGTTCACATCGTGCAGGACGAGTCACGGTCCTGTCACATTAACACTGTGGTAAGTACACCATTGGAACTCAGCTTGCTGACCTGCACTCTGTCTACAGCAAGCGGTTCTGGACCAAGGCCAGGAGGATAGTGAAGGACCGCAGCTATCTGAACAATAGACTTTTCTCTCTGTTGCAGACAGTGTCGTGCTTCAGTTCCTTGAAGGTCAATGCAGAGACCCACATCCTGTAACATTCCTGTTAATATACCAGTACTGCCATTTATTTATTTATTTATTTAGTTATTTATTTATGTAAGACTGAGAGATGTGTTCATCATTTCCTATTTGCACATTTTCTTGGTTACACGTTAATAATCATGCTGCTTCATTCACCATTCATATTCGTTCTATATTCCTTAAAATATATCGTATATTATAGTATTTTAGTATATGCTCTTATGTATTTATATATTTCTAGATTATTATTTAGGATATTATTTACTATATTATTATTTAGGCAGCACGATGGCGTAGTGGTTATCACTGCTGTTGTCTTGCAGCTCCAGGGTCCAGATTCGATTCCTACCTCTGTCTTTGTTGGGTTTCCTCACACAGTCCAAATACATGCAGATTAGGTTCATTGGCAGTGTGTGTGTGTGTGTGTGTGTGTGTGTGTGTGTGTGTGTGTGTGTGTGTGTGTGCACGCCCTGGGATGGAATGGCATTTGTACGGGGTGTACCCTACTTCGTGCCCCAAGCCCCCTGGCAGGCACCCTGTATACAGGATAAAGCATAGTATAGACAAATAGTATACAGTAGTATAGACAGTTGTATAGATAAATATTTTTAAAGGTAAAGTTATAATAAGCATTTCCCTGCTTTGTAGGCTTTGAATGCTATGAGACAAATGAAATTTGAATTACAGTTTGAATCTCTTGAAAAAACAAAAAACATTTTTGCTTTTTTAGTCCGTTGTTTAATTTTTTTTTCTTCTTCTTCGTTGTTGTTTAGCTGCGGTTAGCATCCAGTAGGTTGCATTACCACCAGCTGTAGGTCTCACTCTCCCTCATCTTCCTGACCTTTTTAAAGCCAACTTCTCAGTCTGGTATCCCTTAAAAAAAAAAAAATTAATGCTTCCTCTCCTGATCTTGTCTTGTCTTGTCTTGTCTTGCTCTGTGTCTCAAACTCTTTCTCTGCTTTTATCCGGCACTTCCACACACTCTGTTTTCTCTTGATTGGCATCTTGTAAGTCGCATTCAAGCCACCTATAGATCTCACTCTCCCTCATCTTTACAGTCCAACCTTCAGTAAAAAACAAACATTCAACGTTTCCTTCACTGATCAGTGGCTCCCCATTCTCTTGCTACATTTTTTGTTTTGTATTGTCCAGGGATTCCCCTATTGTGACCTCATATAGGAAGATACCCCAGACTGAAACGGCACATTTGGATGAGTGTGGGGAGTAAGTACTGTAAGTAAGTCAATTACGACTGAGGTATAAAGCTGCATTATCTAAAGGGGTATTTCAACTTCAGCAGCCTGCAAACATAATGCCTCAGTCCATGCGACCTCACAAACCTTCCGGCTTCTGCGATAATCTCACCGCGATCCTAAAAACTATCGAAACACTATGATGATCGCGAGGAACATCCTTTCACATTTCTACACCTGTATACTCTGAGATTCTGAATTTCTTTATAGTTCTTCTCATGTCCCCCGCCCCCCCCCCCCCCCCCGTCCCTCATATCTTTGCAGAGGATTTTCATCTGACCACTGTTGAACAGCTTGTTACCCCCCATCACACCGAGCCATGTTCCCACTATATTCGCAAAAATTAAGTCAACTCATTAAAAACATGTAAAACTTGGCAGGAACTCGGTAGAAACCAGTTAAAATGTAGTATTGTCCCCTTTGTCCCCATGCTTTTTTTTTTTTTTGGACATTGTCACAAAAAGGCTGGTTTGGACACTTGATGAAGGATGTGGTAATGATGGCAATGCCCAGTTAAAGGTGAATCTAACATGTCTAAAGGTCTTAATTGGTGTATTACAAGCATGGCGCAGATGGGAAAGACTGGACGGTGTTTTGCCTGATTTGTCCTTGCTTCAGTCCTTGCTTCAGGTAGCTCAGTGGACTACGGTTCGGAAGGTCACAGGTTCAAATCCCATGACCACCAAGTTGGGCCCTTGAGCAAGGCCCTTAACTCTCAACTGCTCAGATGTATAATGAGATAATGATAAAAGTTTGCCGGATAATGGCGTCTTCCAAATGCCTGAATGTCAACGCCACACTGTAGAAGACCATATTAAGCTCAGATTATGTTCTTCTAGTGCTTATCATGTTTATGGCGCGCACACAGAAGGTTAGCAGGGTTATGATCAGCAACATTATGCGGCAATAAAATCAAGTCAGCTGACGACCTGAATGTAGTGATGGGTCGTTCATGAACGATTCGTTCTTTTTGAATTTTCTACTGGGCGCGCATGTACAAAGCATCGCAAAACCTCCGTAGGTTATGTACAGGAAGCAGAAATGAGTCTTTTGGTCCGAGTCGTTCGTTCTTTTGTCACGTGACTCCCATAGACGCTATGCAGTGCAATAGATTCAAAAGAACGAACGACTCAGACTAGAAGATATGATGGAGAGCCGCTCATTCTGTTTATCATAATATGTCCTTAGCTGCATTGTAACATATTCATTACTAGAACTATAAACAAAATTTGTGTATGTAAACGTGTTGGGGTCTGTTTATTGAAAATGTAACAGTTTATTTTATTTCTGATCAAAAGAACGAAATGAACTAAATGACTCAAAAAAAGATTCGTTCATTTTGATGGATGAGAATAAAAGAATCGAGTCACTAAGATTAAAATTATTCAAACTTCTCATCACTACCTGAAAGGACTAAATGACCAGAGTTTCACATCTATGGAGTTTTCCTTCGCTGATAGCACGGGACATAGTCCACGACTTAAATTGTGAAGGAGTGTTTCTGGGAGAGTGAGGAATTATTTGGACACATGACCTGGACACCACATTGTGTGCTGTAATCAAAGCTAAAAGGTGACTGAATGAAATCTTACATTGTGAGACATTTTTTTTTGGCCACACGTAAATAGTAAATAATTTTTTATGCAGCACTACAGTTTCACTGGCTCTCTGTGGTAACTGTGGATTTTATATGTAATGCATAATAAAAATGCCCTTTAACTGATATATTATCACACGTGGCTCTTTACACAGAAGACTGAAACACAAGACGAGTCAGAGCAGTCATTATACTTTATTGGAAGGGAGAAGTAGCATAAAATTTCATCTGTACAATATGTAACAACGACTTCCATCCAGGCCCTGAATATGACTCTTAAATACTTTTACTCAATGGCATGTCCGGGGGAGTGAAGGTGTAATAAGCTAGCGTGCACCGGAGATGGCCTAGCGTGCACCCGTTTTGGATACGGAGATGATCAGTGGGATTGTAGTGAGCGAGAAAAGAAGTCAGTAGAAACCACAAAGTGCGTCTTGTTGCCAGGAGAAAAAGAAAGTAGCAGAGGAGAGAACCTGCTGGTCGATTCCCATTAAATATTACACGTTTCACAACGCTTGCACCATGTTGTCTGTCGTGCTACACTGCTTATTCATGTTGTGATAACATCAAGTCAGAACCGGGAAGTCTGAGGTAAAGAGACGAGAACAATCTTTTTTTTTCTTTTTCCTGTATTTAGTGTTTCACTAGACCAGTTGTATAAATAGAGCAAAAAAAAAAAAAAAAAAAAAACTTCTCGTTTATTCAGAATAAAAATAACTTGTTTGGGCTGTGATATAAATTAATAAAACAACCTAAAATACAGATATACAAAATAAACAACAATGAAATATTATTTCATCCATAATATTAATAAATTGTTTTTGCTTTCGAAACCATTAAAAAAAAAAAAAAAAAAACAACCTCATGCTATTTTTCACAATCTAAAACATTATTCGTATTTACATACGCTGCACCGTTTGATCCAGTCCTATGCCAACGTGAGGGAAGTGAGGAAAGGGAAGTGCAGGGCGAGGACACGGTGTCATGGGGTAAGTAAGGGGGAGTAAGGTGTATTTTTTTAATGCTCTCTAGTGACTCAACGCATCAACTGTTATTTAGGGGAAGAAAAAAGAAACTGAAGAGAATGCAGGACTGGCTTTAGAAAAAAAAAAGAAAAAAGAAAAAAAAAGAAGAAGAATCTCTCAAAACATTAGTTATGGCCCCGGTCATCACAATAACACTGAAGATCCTGGGTGTGTGTGAAAGAGAGAAAAAAAATTTGTTTCTACGAGGATACACTTATCTGATCAAAGTTTTGTGCACACCTGACCATCACACCCATATGACATCCCACCCAATCCTGTTTACTGTTATAATAATAACCTCCACTCTTCTTTCTTTCGGCTTTCAGCTGTGGGGTTTTGTGTTCGTTTTTATTCAGCTACTTTTATGAGAGTGTTAGTAGAGGTCAGGAACAAGGAGGCCTATGGTGCTCCAGCTCATCCTAAAGGTCTTGAGGTCAGGGCTTCGTCCAGTCCTGTAACCGTAACATCATGTCTTCATGGTCTTTGGGGAACAGGGGCGCCGTCATACTGGAATAGGTTTGAGACTCTTAATTGAATTAATTCCTTGATTCTTTTTCTATACTGCTTTCCTGTACAGGATCGCGGAGAGCTGGAGCATATCCCAGTAGATTGTGGGAAAAAGACGGGGTACACCCTGGACAGGGTGCCAATCCATCGCAGGGCACACACTCACACACTATAGGCAATAAGCTTCATCTGCAGTCTCTGGACTGTGAGAGGAAACCCACCAAATACTTGGAGAACATGCAAACTCCACTCGATCCAGGAGGTGCGAGGCCACAGTGTTAACTACTGTACTACGCCACTGTGCTGTTTCCGCCGGTCTCTTAGTTCCAACTTTGAGACAACACCACCCCCCCGACACAAGTGGCGCGGTGGTGAAATGCTCGCCCAATCATTCGGGGTGATCATTAGCTCGAATTCCCAGATGATGCTGCAGCCTCACGCAGCCAAGGGGCCTGGAGAGAGCGCTGATTGGCCGAGCTCTCTCTCAGCGGGGTCAGATGGGAGGCACTTAGCGCTCTCGCGTCAATCACGGCTCTACAGCCAGTAATGGGTGTCTGTGAGCAGTTCGAAAAGATGCAGTCGTCTGGCGTGTGATAAACTTTGTCTCGCCCTGACAAAGTAGCCTTGATGTGGGTGCCCCCTGGTGACGGGTGGGAATTGGATAAAATGACTAAAATTTAGGGAGATAAATCAGAGACAAATCCCCCCCC